>QFEW01023618.1:2274-16710 GCA_003316525.1 Termitomyces eurrhizus
CTGACCTGCATTTTTTGCCTTGGTGAGATCGTTAGTTTCTGGTGGTGGGCTGGGCAAGGAGAATTTGCCGACGGCGTATTTACCATCAAGGAGGCGATGGTAATCTGCAAATGGTATTGGGTCGAAAGTTGAGTTGGAAGTGATGAAAGGTTCAAGGTGAACAATTGCGGTGGGTGTAGCCGGGGCTGAGTGGCTTGGTGGAGTTGGTCCTGGAGAAGGTGGGAGGAGATCAGGAACGGCAGGGGTGGCAGTGTGCGTTGCACCGGAGACCCAAGGGGAAGTAGAGGCATCGTATGGGGTCGCGGAAGATATGTCAGTTGCGAATGAAAGAGAGTTGTCAAAGTTCAAGGGTGTTTGTGTAATGGCCGGGGTGGGGATTGTTGTGGTTGTAGTGATTGGCATACTTCGCGTAAGATGAGACGGAGCAGTAGGAGCAGAAGGCCGGTCGAAGAAGCTGAAATCGTCGTCTGTGAATGCGGCTTCGTCGAAATCAAGTCCGCTAACGCTGCCGGTATCGCCAGTGTGACTTGTCGCGCTGAAGGTGGCGTCGTGGGAAGCGTTGACGTCAAAGGGCATGGACATGTTCATATCCATTCCTATGTTCATGTCAAAGTCCATATCCATATCCATGTCCATGTCCATATTCATACTCAAACCAAGGTAGGGCTGAGGTTGGATGGTCCAGGACGCGTCGGTTGTGCTAAATGGGTTAAAGGTTGATGATGATCGTGGAGGCGGAGGGACAACAGGTGCAGGTGGAGGCTCGGATGATTCTGGTACGGGCTTGAGGGTTGAAGTGGGCGGAGGTGGGAGAAAGGTCGGGGGAGAAGTTGGGCCAGTGTGGGGAGTGGCATCGGCTTGTGGCGGAGATGGATAAAAATTTGGCGGTGGGAGATGGCTTGTGCTCGCGATGGGTGGTTGGGACGCGAGGGAAAGTGGTGTGGTTAAGAGAGGAACGGACGCTGAGACTGGAGGCGGTGACTGGATCGCTGTGGCGACAGTACGGACGAATTTTGGGGAGGTTAACGTGTTGTTGCTTTCTCGTTCGCGTTTGAGCCGCTCGCGTTCCTTCTCGCGGTCTCGTGCAACGGCGTCGACGTATCCCGCGACCTCTGCTGCGATTTGATGGATGTCTTTGGACTTGGAAAGGGTAAGAGCACGGAAGGCACGGACCGAGTCAGAGCTAGGCGAGCTCGGAATGACAGATCGGGGTTGGGAATACGCGGTGGAGGGAGGGGGGTATGGTGTTTGTGGCGAGGTAGAGGATATTGAACTTGGAGGAGGCTGAGCAGATATGTGGGGCGAGGGTTGGAGGGCGGTGGGAAGGGAGGGTATGTATTCAAGCGGAGGACGCGGGGGTATGGATGAAGGAGTATGCGATAAGCAAAGGGCTGTGGGATATATGAGGACAATTCCTTTGTCCTCGCCTTGCTTGTTTTCGACGTTTATCCATGCGATTACGTAGGAGGTCTTGGAGGCGGACGACCAGCTTCCTACACCGAGACCCTGTAGCGACTCTTGGAATTGTTTGGTGAGTGCGGAGGTCGGCCCATTGTAGTGTGCTAGGAAGAATGCAGGTGTGCCATGAGGAAGTAGTGTTATTGGTGTTCCTGGAGGAACGGGGAGAAAGTATGACAACGGAAGAAAATTTGTGGGGTGGAGGAGGGGATGTATAATCAAGCTTGAACGACATAGATGTATTTGTAACTGGCAATATAACAGTGGCCTATCGGCGGCGTCAGTGACTGTCAAAACGATAGACGGTGGAAATACCTTGACTGAACACGGTAATACCAGCTTGAACACCATTCATTCTCAATAGATGGTGAGCCTAAAAGGAAGCCCCCCTTTAGGCGTGTGACTGGTCGCAAAGGCCGTGAGTGGGATGCAGCTTGTGCGATATCGTCGATCAAGCGTATGCGTATAGCCTCAAGGAAATGAGTATAAACTTCACGAAGAGGCTTGCGTGGCAGTAGCATGCCCGTTTTGGCAGTTATACATGAGGGGCATGGTTTGGATAGCAGAGAGCAAGCAGGAGAGCAAGGATAGAGATCATCAAAGGTAAAGTGGGATGGCTGGACAACTATAGAGTGGGGTTAGGGTTAGGCGCGATATAATGCAGCAAGCCTACCTGTGAGGCCGTCTAGCTGGAGCTGGGCGAGGCTTTGGGTGGCATTGTGAATGCCGTCAACGTCGGTTATGGCAAAGACATAGATGCAAGAGTTGTGGCCGACATGAACACTAGTGAGAAGAGAGCCGAGGAGGGTATTGTGAGGAAGCAGCTGTATGCGGGCACGATCGACGACCTGGTGGTTGTTGGAGTCTGGTGTTGGAGCAAAGCGTGCATAGACGACGGCAAAAGGGACGGGGATGCTGAGCTCGGCGGCGAGGAGGGAGTCCGCCTGGTGGAGGAGCATGAGATGTCGGGATTTACCGAGGTACTGTTGGTTTTCACTCAACTGCCATGGCCTCACGTCCGCCTACCCGTTCTCCCCTCCCTCGTCAGGTCAACACCCAGACCGCCGTCCTCGACACCCACCATGGCCGCGTCCTCTGCATTGCCGACATCCGTGGCCATCTGTCTGTCCTCAACGACTTTGCCCGCGAGCACAACGCAGTCGCCATTATTCACACAGGCGACTTTGGTTTCTTTGGTATGTCTAGTATTTGATTTCACAGTGCCGCTCACTCCCCACAGATGCTAGTAGCTTCGAACCTAATGGTATAAATGATCGCACTCTTCGCCACCTCGCATCATACACTCCCTTCATTCCATCAACACAGCGTGAAGACCTCATTAACCAGTCAATAGAGACTATCCGCAGTGTCGTCAACATTTCCGTACTTTCCGAGTTTCCCCTTCTCCTTTCTGGCCAAATCAAGCTTCACGTCCCAGTCTACACTGTTTGGGGTGCATGCGAGGATGTACGCATCCTTGAAAAGTTCCGTCAGGGCACTTATGCAATTGACAACCTCCATGTCCTCGACGAAGCAACGACCCGTTGTATTGAGCTCGGCGGTGTTAAGCTGCGTCTCCTCGGTCTGGGTGGTGCACTCGTCCCCCACAAGATGTTCGACAACGGTGACGGCCACGCGACCATTGCTGGTGGTCAGGGCACCATGTGGACTACTGCCCTACAGATTGGTGAGCTCGTAGATACCGCGCAACGCGTCTATGATAACACAGAGACACGTGTACTTGTCACACACGCTAGTCCTGGTCGTGAGGGCATCATTGCCCAGCTTGCGCTTGTTGTCAAAGCAGACATTACTGTTTCAGCGGGTCTACACTTCCGTTATGCAACTTCGTACAACGAATTCAGTGTACAGGGTGACTATGAAGGTTTCCGCCACAAAATTGTCGTTGGCAAACAGGGTTTTGATAGGGTTTGGGAATCTGTCAGACCTCAGGTCGAGGCTGTCATGGATGACCATCAAAAGGTCCTCATGGACAAGGCGTTGAGTGTCATTGAGCGAGTTCCTCCGCCGCCATCCCCGTCGGCAAATGAAGAACCCGCATGGAAGAACTGTTGGAATTGGAATCTTTGCGATGCCGCGTATGGGTCACTTGTGTTGGACATTAAGGATGGTAGGATTAGTGCTGATCTCAAGAGCCAGGGTGTGTCTCGCAATTTTATCCAAACAAATCTCTTTTATTGACTGCCACCTAGGCTTTAACTTTGCATACAGACGTACCGCGACGACCGTGCAGACCCCCAGCCAATTGAATGCCACGCTTCCTCCATCCAATATGAGCCAAGCTCCTACAACAGCGCCAACACCTGCACCTGTGGCTGCTACTGATGCGACGCGAAGTATATCCCCGCCCGCTGCGGCTCTTCCGGAGAAAGGAAGTCCCACGAACAAGATCAATGGTGCAAACGCAAATGTAACAGCTGAGAAGGCGGAACGTGAAAGGGCCAAGAAAAAGGAAAAGAAGGAGCGGAAGGAGCGGGAAAGGGTCGAGAAGGAGAAGGAGAAGAAAGACGAGAAAGAGGGTGGTACGCCACCAGAGTGCGAATGCATCTGCACTACCTGAGAGCGGCTCGGGTGCAACTGTGTCGTCGGATCTGGGACCCAAGTCCCCTGTGACGGAGTCGGGGAGCTCAGGCATGCGCACGCCCAAAACTGGCAAGCCACCGAGACACCCTTGGACGATTTTTATGCGTATGCCGACTGGGTTTAGTGTGACGGATGTAGAGGTGAAGGAGTTCTTTGGGGAAGCGCGTGCTAAGGTGAACGCCCTAATAGATGCATTTACAGACGAGTGCTGATGAGTGGTCCAGATCATGAAGATTCATTGGCCGGCGGCAAACCCGCACTATGCGCACCGTGCTAAAATTGCGTACGTAGATTTTGAGGACGAGGAGTCGATGAGAATCGGGCTGGAGAAACATGCTGAGGTGCGTTTTTTTTATGGCGTTGTTATGATGCTAATCAGTTAATTGTAGAAACTCAATGATATTGTTCCTCAAGTCGTGCAGGCGACGGATAAGGAGACAAGAGAAGGCGCGGGGCGTGGAACAATGAGGGGAAGGGGTAGGGGTGGGGGCGCATATGCAGCGAGAGGGTTTGCTGCGGCGGGATTGACTCCACGAGGGTTCAAGGGCGGGAATGGGGGTAGCACGGGAGATGTGGCGGCTGCGCCCTCGACTCCTGCTCCAGCCCCTGAGACGTAAAAAACAGTTTTCGCTGTCGAGCTCGCGCTCGTTTTCTTTTGCTCTCACTCACATAATGTGCGTTGAACGAACATCTCTTATTCTTCCATTCACTGCATATACATTACAATTTTCGTTTTTGTTCGTACGAAAACCCTTCGCGCTTCCCACCTCAAGTTGCTTTTCATCGTCGTTTGTTACTCACAGGATACCACTGCTAACCCCTTCCCTTCCCCTATTTCCTATGTTTTATGTTTTCTTTGTGTCAGCCTCCAAGCCTTTACCCATTCTTCTCCCTACCTACCACACGCGTACGCATACAGAAAATTATTCTCAAACCCACATACCATATGGTCACCTGGTTATTAGTTGGTTACTAGGTTTTTGTGGTCCCTGCTGCTGTTTTTCTTTTTTAACACTCGAGTTCATTTCTTATCTGGACAATGGTCAGAGAATGGTCTGTCACCCTACTTGACTACTTTGAGCACGCGCGCCAAACCGGACAGACAGTCAAATTCTTAGAGGAAACTAAAAAACATTCGAATGTCCTGTGTCCTTATATAAAAATAAGGTTGTAACAACTGTCAAGTCCACGCGATCGGTCCGCGATCGACACATCGCGTTCATGCTCCAATCGTAGGTTATTATAAGCGACAGGCTGACAAAATCTATGAAGGATCTATGAAGGACAGCGACAATACGATGGTTTAAACACATGTGGCTTGTATAACTATAAAAGGCCCAGCCCCACTTGTGATGGATTACCATACCGGCATGGATCTCAAACATCCTATAGAGACGGTGTGGCGCAGTAGTATAAAGTTTTGTGGATAGTACAGTCGAGGACCAAGTAACATATGATTTTCGTTGTTCCGGCGCCTAGGTTTGTCGGACGCGGTCGGGATGTCGCTCGAAACGTGAACGTGATGGTGTGACAGTGATGTAATTATCTGGGGTGGTGATAAAATCTCGGATTGTCTGATAACCACCCCTCTCTTCGAATTCTCTTAACGCTACATCATGGGTGTCCTCGATATTGTTCCTGTGCGTCAACGCCGAGTACTGTTGCTTCGAAAGCTGATCATGATTAAAGACTGGTGTGCTCACCGGCGATAACGTGAGGAAGCTCTTTGAATATGCGAAGGAGAACAATGTATGTTGATATCTCCTCCTTTTGACATCGCTTTGAGCTGATTATTCTCTCAAAGTTTGCCATCCCTGTAAGTTCACGATCGTATTCGGTTAACGGTGCATCTCAAAGTTTTTCTTACAGGCCGTCGTAAGTAGTAGATATCGGAGTTTGTACGCGATTGACTTATACTTCAATAGAACGTCACTTCTTCCTCGACAGCAAATGCTGTTCTTGAGGCTGCCAGGTGAGCGATACGAGGATTCGTAATGCGATGGTCCTCAGGTTTTGTCTTCAGGGACATCAAGTCGCCGATTATCCTCCAGGTTTCGCAAGGAGGCGCTGCCTACTTTGTAGGCAAAGGCGTTGCCAACGACAAGCAACAAGCCTCCATCGCCGGTGCGACTGCTGCTGCTCATCATATCCGTATCGCCGCCAAGGCCTACGGTGTTCCTGTTATCCTTCACAGCGACCACTGTGCGCACAAACTCCTTCCGTGGTTCGATGGCATGCTCGAGGCCGATGAGGCATATTTCAAACAGCACGGCGAGCCCCTCTTTTCTTCACACATGCTTGATCTCTCGGAGGAGTCCAAGGAGGAAAACATCGCCACTTGCGTCAAGTACTTCAAGCGCATGGCCCCTCTTGGTCTCTGGCTTGAGATGGAGATTGGTATTACTGGTGGTGAGGAAGATGGCGTCGATAACACTGGTGTCGATAATGCCGCCCTCTACACGCAACCAGAGGATGTCTACGACGTGCACACTGCGCTGAGCGCCATCAGCCCCAACTTTAGCATCGCCGCTGCCTTCGGCAATGTCCACGGTGTTTATAAGCCCGGAAATGTCAGGCTCCAGCCTACGCTTCTCGGAAAGCACCAGAGCTTTACCAGTCAGAAGCTTGGTGGCAAGCAAGAGAAGCCTCTGTGAGTACTGGTGTAAGCCGTGGGGGACGTGTTGATTGAGGTTTCTTATCCAGGTACCTTGTCTTCCACGGTGGATCTGGATCCACCAAGGAGGAAATTGCCACCGCCGTTAGCCACGGTGTGGTAAAAATGAACGTCGATACTGATACCCAGTTCGCGTATCTCTGTGGTATCCGTGACTTCATCTTGAACAAGAAGGACTACCTGCTCCAGCAGGTTGGTAACCCGGAAGGAGCCGACAAGCCCAATAAGAAGGTGCGTGATTGTCTTATTCCGCCGGATAGCCGCTGACTTCCGCGACATTTGCAGTACTACGATCCTCGTGTCTGGGTGCGTGAGGGTGAGAAGACGCTTGTTGAGCGTGCCAAAGAAGCATGCAAGGATCTCGGCAACGTTGGTATGTCTCTTGTTTTTCATGTCACTGCTTTCACTGGTTGATTTGCGTCATTGTATAGGCCGCCTGTAATATCTAAGAATAACAAAAATATTATGTATCAGACTTGTACTAAGTAACAATGTCCCCGTGTTAGTCTAGTCCAGCTGATATAAGTCCGGAATGTCGCTTGACTTGATCTTTTTGGGTTTTGGGCCCTTGTCCTTTACGACTTTCCCTCTGGTAGAGACGCCTTTCTTCTCCAGAAACAGGGACAATTTCACAGGTAATTTATCGTTTTGGGACGACTTTTCTGAGACTTTGAATTTTCGTTCCTGCCATTCTTTGGCCTCGCCATCAAACATCTTGATCAGCTCGTCTGCGCGTTCATGTAGTTTGTCCATGGTCAACTGTTGCCTCGCTGCTGGCCTATCCACCTCGGCAGAAACTACAAACTCGACACGGACGCCTTTAGAAAGTTCTTTTCGCGTCCTGCGTACCACGTTGTCCAGCTCCGCGAGCGTGCCATCTGAAGATGCGACAAATTTCTTGCCAGATGTCTCTGGTTGAGAGTTTGTAACAGCGCTGTCAGTCGAAACCTCTGCCGTTCCAATTGCCTCCAGAGAAATGATGAGAATGCCCTGAGGAAGGCGCATCTCGCGTTCCTTCCGTTCCTTAGCCACGTCCTGTAAGCTCTCTATGGCCTCCGACGCGCGTTTATGCATCTCGGCCGGCTCGAGCCTGTCCTGCTTGGACTTGCGGGCAAAGACGAGATCGACGCGACGAACTCCGCGTGTGAGATCTTCGCGGACCTTGTTGATCTTGTGAGCGAGATCTGCAGGACCAGACGTCCAGCTGAGCTGGACTTCCTTGTGCACATTCTGTCGACGGACTTCACGTGCTCGGAGTGCTGCTTCAGCTGCGCGCGTGTTTTCGTCATAGCGGTTGTGAAGTTTGACGATAGGCTCGGGACTGGCGGACACGAGCTCTACATACTCTGAGCGAGGGTTGATAGTGGAGAGGATAGATCTGAGTGGTTGTGGATCGTGGAGTTTGCCCGTCTCTGGATCGACAAGACGAACGAAGCGGTATGGAATGTCAGTCCCGCGCAAGGGTTGATTTTTTTGGGCATTTCTTGGTTCAGCAGATGCTTTTGTGGCCTGTGTAACGTTTACCTTGGATTTTGTTTCCGGAAGGGCAAATGCAGACCGAGTGGTGAGTGGACGTGTGAGTGGACGTGTGTGAGGACACCGGAATGCAGCGGCGCGAAATGCAATCATGTCAAGGTTGTCCTATCCGTGACACCGTGACAAAGTCCCACATACATTATATTTTATTTAGTGTCTTAGTGTCCTGTGACACTCACGTCACAAGTTGCCATTTTCAGAATTTTCAGAAGTTGGATTTGTTCCCACACGCGTCTTGTCATGCACCATTGGCTTTTTGTCGCCGTCATCGCCGTCCTCGCCGTCTTCGCCATCGTCAGCCATGCACAGACTCTCACTGCCCAAGATATGTAGGCCCGCGCGTTTCCTCGGCCGTTTTTCTGCTGATCATTGCTCAGCAACGGTAATACCATCGTTGAAGTCATCACCCTCAACCCTCTTGGCCTCCCTGTCACTTCCACCATGTACGCCCACTGATTGTTTTTTTTTCATTTGCAAACTCACATGTTTGAAGAGAAACTATTGCTGCTACTGCTGTGACTACTACTAATGTTGTGACGACCATTCCAACGACATCGACAACCACTACTGCGGACCAGGGGGAACAAGGACCAGTCGGTCAACCCGCAGCCACGGTCTTTACCCCGGGCGGCCCAACGCCATTCACCTATACCACCGTTATCGACGGAGTCACCTCCGTCGTTCAAGACATCTTCACACCCACAAACCCTCTCCCCCAGCCGCCCAGCGCAGCTGCAACTGGGACCATCTGGGATTATAGCTCCTGGCTGGCCATCTATGGACCATCAACAACTGCAAGCGTTAATGCGAACGGCGTGGTTTGTAGCCCACTCATATCCGCTTTGTCTTCCACCCTCGTTCTCGGTTTTGCGGTGGGCATGGGGCTTGTGTTGTATTAGCTAGCCTGAGGACATCATAGACTATTACCCTTGGACACTCTACGATCATTTCCTTTATCCACATTTGGTGAACTGTATTTGAACGATGCATAGAATGCATAGATAGATGGACATCTGCTTTGATCTTGTACCGTGTATTGATTCCTATCCTCTTGTATATGCCACTCCACCTACTTTACCGCTCGCTGTCTAATATATCCTGTAGCTGCTCATCATGCACATGTCTCATGTGGACATCGGGCGCTGTGATGGGCATGGATTGTTGATCTAACTTCCTGCTATTAATATATGCCCGTTGTACTTCACTAAGACGAGGCAGAATACCAAAGAGATCAGGTTGTACTGAAAGCTGACTAGTTACTCTCCATAATGTTTCCGTATACTCGAATTATAATTTGAATTTAAGGTTTAGACTTGAACGGCGCGCGCCCGATCGGTCAATTGATCCCTCCAACGACGACGCGTTGATCATCACACGCGCTTACCCACTCTACCTCGCGCCTACAGCACATAAGGCATCGATTCCCGATAAACATCCTTCAAAATGTATATGCGTCAATACAGAACCTCTCACTACAAAAGATACAATATCATTGATTGACAGAAACGACCAGTCATCAGTTAGTTAGTTTGACCAGAAATTCTCCCTATGACCAACAATAGCAATCACTTTAGTTTGGTGAACATCTCTTTTGAAAGTTCTAATGTTGACACCTCTGCTTCGAGAGTTTTGCGCTAGGTACACAATCAGCACCAGAACTTGTCCAGCAGAAGGAATCCAAACCTTTTCTTCATTAGCAAGACGCACGTTCTCGGGGACAGTCTCTGCATAATCCGCCTGCGATTCCACATTGATCACCTTTTGCAAATTCAATCGCGCCAGGTCAAGCTTTTTATCACATTTGGCAATCTCGATATCCAAATCGACGAGTCCCTTGAGAAAAAGAAAAGATTCGTATCAAGTGTAAGAGAATAAAGAAATGTAAAGACATACTCGAACAAGTGTGTGAACAGCGATTGATGGTGTTACAACAGCACCACCGCATCCGTCCGGAATTTCACTCAGGTCACGAACAACCTTGGCAGATTTGCATCCCTTGGTAAGAGCAACAATCGTGGGCAACTGTGACTCGAAAAGCGCAGCCTCTTCGTCATTTTGTATATGCAGGAAGACTATGCAAGACCATGAGCATTCTGTTTCAACGCAGGGTATGTAAAGGACATACACTGGATATCAGTTTGTAGATTATATGACGCAGCCAACGAGCGGCCAGTCTTGAGGGCAGAGAACACGAGATCAAAGTTCTTGTCAGCGGCCTCGAATACGAAGGCGTTGTCCTACGATATCAAGAAGATTTCAGGTTGCATTACGGCGGCTTAGAGTAAACATTACGAACGTGTACAGGGAAAGCGGACACCATGATTGATGGTGTAGAATCGTTTGGCCGCCTCGGGAGACGTTGCCACAGCTCCTCCGTCACGAAAGGCATGAAAGGATGGAGTAACCTCAAACCATAATCAAGGCAGGTGTATAGTGTTTGCTGAGCCGATTTTCTCGTCTCGATGTGCGCAGATTCATCCGTCATGGGTTTCATTGCTTCCTATAAAGCCATTTGAAGTTAGCGAACGGAAGAGACTTACCAGAAATAATGAAAGCCTTACGATGTAGACATCACAGAGCTCGTAGAGCCAGAAATTATAAGCCGACGTTGTGGCATTCATGAAATTCCGCTCTGCAAGTTGTTTATTGATCTCCGCCGCGGCAATGTTCAGTTTGTGTAAAATCCATTTCTCTACGATGCTCTCTTTACCAGTCGGCTGCAACGCTCGTCAGTCGGAGATACCGGAGCAGACAGAAAGTTTCCATGCCTTTGACGTTGGTTGTGGTACGAACGATTCATCCAACTTGAGCATGGCGAATTTCGTTGCATTGAAGATCTTGTTGCAGAACTTGCGATATCCTTCGACACGCAGGATTTCCAAGTTGATGTCACGGCCTGTAGCAAATCAGCACGCGGCCAGATACCAGAACGAACGATCGAACCTCCGCCGGAATATGCGCAAAGCGCGAAACGCAATGCATCCGTTCCACATTGAGGAATGCCTTTTGGGAAGTCTTTCTTCTGTCCTGCTGTTGCTTTGATGATCTCCTTTTCATCCAAGTTGCCCTCCCGAAGCTTTGCATGTAGATTCTCGAGAGTTTGGCCTTGAATGACGTCGATGGGGTCAATGACGTTTCCGAGGGACTTGCTCATCTTGCGACCATGAGCGTCACGGATCATGGCATGACAGTAAACCTCTTTAAATGGCATTTGACCTGTAAGCTTGATACCGAGGAGTACCATGCGGGCTACCCAGAAGAAAAGGATATCCCATCCGGTCTCGAGGAGCGATGCGGGGTAAAATCTTTGGATGTCGGAGGTCTAATCCAAGTCGACTCGTCAGCAAGAACAGAATACGTCGTTCAATGATACCCACATTATCGGGCCAGCCCATGATAGAGAAAGGCCAGAGGCCAGATGAAAACCAGGTATCAAGTACATCTTCGTCCTGCTCTAGCGTAAACTTCCGTCCAGCAGCCAACTTTTCTCCGCGCTGTTGAGCTTCTTCTAACGTGCGTCCCACAACCCAGCTTTTACCGTCATTGATCTATGATATAAAAGTCAATTCTGCGAACCACTAGCGACGTGAATGAAAATCATACATCCTGGTCGGCCCCTTCAATCCTGACGAAATAGGCAGGACACCTGTGTCCCCACCAGAGCTGACGGGAAATGCACCAATCCTGGATGCCTTCCAGCCATCTATACCATTCGTTCTCGGACTGTTTTGGTTGGATCAACAGCTCGCCTGCTCGTGTGCGCTGTAGATCATTGAGCTTGTCATGTAGAGTCAAGGTTGAGATCGAATCTACCTTCATTGCTTCTTCTGCGAGGGGCTTGCAATTCACCCACCATTGAGGCTTGAGAACAGGTTCGATGAGATCGCCGGATTTGCTGCAGGAACATGATCAACCACCAATGTCATAGTATTGGCATTTTTCTCACTTGCCTGCAAATCGGGATCTGCATTGGATTGTCTTTGGTCTCGATGAAGAGACCCTTTACCTTCAACAGCTTCACAACTTCCACACGAGCATGGAATCGTTTCATTCCCTGCTCTACTTATCAGGATTCTAGTACTCATCCCAATTGGAGCACGCACGTTGAAATGCTCTCCAGCATTGGCATTGAAAGTGCCGTCATCGTTCAAAATGTTGATGAATTCCAGGTTATGCCTCATCCCAACTTCATAATCATTCGGGTCGTGCGCAGGCGTGATCTTGACGGCACCTGTACCGAATTCCATGTCGACAATTATGGAGTCTGTAACGATGGGGATGCGTCGGTCAAGGAAAGGGTGCAGAGCGAATTTGCCATGTAGATGCTTGAGAGTAAAAGTCAGTTTGAAAATAAATAAATGTTGAAATTCCGCACCTTGTACCGGGGATCATCAGGATGTACGGCAATGGCAGTATCACCGAGCATGGTCTCTGGACGCGTCGTAGCCACGATGATGCGTTCATCTAAAGGAATATTAAATTAAATGTCAGGAGTAGTCGAGCACAAAGTGACGACGCCTACCTGAACCCTCAATAACATATGCAAAACTTGTGATGACACCAAACTCGAACTTTTCCTTGAGGTCGTATCCGGGAACGTTGAGTAACGTCCTTCCCGTGAGCTGCTTTTGTTCCACCTTCATGTTTGCCATCAGGACACGCGTCAACTTCTGGATGCGGAAATACACACCTCGAGGTTAGAAAGAGTGGTATTCAGCTTTACACACCAATTGACAAGGCGGTTCGCACGGTAGATGGTGCCTTCTTCATGGAGCCTACAAAAAGTCTCTACAACAGCTTTAGACAGAGTCTAGGCCGATAGATCTGGATGAGCATGGGGGGGTTAGCACCATAACAAATTTGAACGCACCTCGTTCATAGTAAACGCCACTCGATCCCAGTCGTAACTCCCTCCAAGCCTATGCAACTGATTCGTAATTTTTGCTTGATACCTACGCTTGACGATGAATTTTTTTCCAACATAATGTGTCGATGGGGACGCCAGCTTACTCGTCTTTCCAATCCTTTACAGTGTCCACGAACTTTTCGCGACCGAGATCATGCCGCGTCTTTCCCGAAGTTTTGTATAGACGTTTCTCGACCACGCTTTGCGTCGAAATACCCGCGTGATCGAATCCGGGCGCGAATAGAGTTTCTTTTCCTAGCATACGATTCCTAAGACGCATCTCAGCACACGAAGAAATAAACAACTGCAAAAACAAAAACGTACCAGCGCACCAAAGAATCTTGAATTGCAGTCGTAAGACCGTGTCCGATGTGCAAGCTGCCCGTCACATTTGGCGGAGGGGCTGGAACGACAAATAGCTCTCGCTTCTCTCCGTCATTGAGGGGAAAGTACTTTTCCGTCGATTCGGGTTTAAAGAACCCTTGTACGGACCACCAATCGTACCAGGCCGCTTCAATGGCAATAGGATTATATCCAGCCGCCATAGGCTGGGACATATCTATCCAAAGACGCGTCGAATAATAAGCTTTAACCCCGGTGAAAGGAGATTTCGTATATGACGCACCCTTCTTCTCGCCCTTGGGGGTAGTATTCACGAAAGGAACGTCTGCCGCATCGTCTTTCTTTGCCTTTTCCGCCTTGACTTTCTTCTCAGCGCTAGGCGCAGCTTTGGCGGCCTTGGCAGCAAGCTTTGCCTCCTTCTCTAGTCTCTTTGCCTCCTTTTTTGCTGATGTAGATCTAGAATGAATATATATGAATGGCAACGAGCAGACGGGAAACGGACCAGCGCTCTTGGTGGTTGGGTTTTTGGCATCAGCGGTAACAGCAGGATCCTGCTGAGTAATGGGTTCGGACATGAGATATCTGCGATAGATTAGGATAGATGGACGACAGCGACAGACAGAGACAGATGTAAAGAGACGATATCGATTCATGCGATTTCGTGACTCCTTCCCCCCCTTGCCTTCGGCTATATCCGTTCGACAAAATTTGTGATCTCGATCTAATCTACCGTTGTAACATGAAATCCCATTGATGCCAAAAAGCTTAAAGTATATCGTACATCGACTCTGTTTCGACAAAAAAAAACTTATTGTACATCGTCGCTATCCAACATGCCTGCTCCGTCGTGACTTGGCGACAGTCCCTGATCTTTCCAAAGAGGCCTTCAAACTCTTGATCGTCTGGACAATCTCTC
>QFEW01023620.1:0-11678 GCA_003316525.1 Termitomyces eurrhizus
GCAATAAGTGCATTGCAAAGAAGAAGGCAATTTGCACCAAGGAGCTGCAGGCCCTCAAACAGAGGGCCGAGGACAAGTTCTCAGGGAGAATCCCCAATGGGTTGGGGGTGAAGGTCTGGGGACCGCTTGATATCAAGCAAACAAACTTGTGCTTCAGAGGAGCACTCAGCCACTGCACTTATTATTCGTATCATTTGAATACTGTGCTGTTGGGAGCCAAGGCCAATCGGGCAGTGGCCTATGAGTTCACTTCTGGGAACCGTGCTGGCATTCCTGCCAGCGTTATTTACAAGTATTCCCCTTGTGGTCTCCCCCACACTCCATTAGAGCTGGATCAGCTCTACAAATATTACTCGAATGACCATGCTCCCTGTCGCAAACAAATTGCCGCCTACCTCCTCATCACGGAGCTTCAGATGTTCGCTCAGCAAACCAATGAGTCATTACATGACCAAACAATGATGCTCCTGATGAAGGACCTGCAATATCAGAACCTCATCAGCCCAATCCAGGGGGCTGATGACCTTGTGCTCATCGAGCACCGACACATACTGGGGCGCTTTCTGCGCACAAAAGAAGACGGCTCGACCACACTGCATATAATGCGTGCTCAAGATTCAGCCACACTGTTTGACCTGGATCAGCTTGCGCAGTACGTGCTAACCTTTGGTCATCCGGGGTTGGAAAACATGTATCAAGGCATTGCGGTTGGTCATGCCTACCGCATGCACTGGCAAACCCTCTTTGGGTTCGCCTTATGCTGAGCTCTTTGCGCTAACAGTGCAGCCAAGCCCGTGATCGTGCGGTGCATGACCCTTGTCATGGCCCGCCCGGGTCTGTACTGCAAGGCTATCGCCTCTTATAATGCCATGTTTCCAGACCATCCATTTGAGCCCCAGAGAGGGCCCCAGCTGGAACTTCATCCCATGTACATACCCGACAATTTTGCATGAAACTTTTTGGACGACAACGCATTACGCGTCTTGCTACACAACCGGATACCTGCTGACTAGGTGGATCATGTGTATACCTACGGAGTGGTCTTCCTGGAACAGCAGTTCCATGCCCCCACAATGTCTATGGACATCTTCCGCCAAATCGACGACAAGCGCATGGAGCGCTTGAACGAATACGGCACCCCTCCTGCAATCCCACAATGGGATGGATGGCAGGAGATGACCGAAGACAATCATTATTGTCTTATGTTCAAGCATGATGAGGAAAGTTGTCTTCCCAAAAACTCTGAGGCCAATGGTCTCTACTATCTCATCGGCATGGACCCAAACCAGGTCAGCCTCCTAAAGCGCACGGCAGTGCATGACATGCCTGCAGCCGACATGGACCCAAGCTGGGTCAATCTCATACCACACACGGCAGCGCATGGTACGCTACCCACCACTGCTTCAGCAATTAACATTGCACTAACTGAGTCTATGGTGGTAGACATGCCTGTAGTTGAGGGGCCTATCACTCCACCGAGAACGGAATTGGCGCCTCCCCCTCCTGTGATTAATGTCGCACTAGAGGAGGAGTCAATGGTGACTGAGATGGGCGCAGATACAGGAGCATCGTCGGACGGGTCCTAGACCCATATCTTGTTATGTAGGTACCTCTGAGTAATTCACTCGAAACATTCCAGCTGATACGCAGCCCAGAGTCGCGTGTAGATACAGCGGACCCAGAGGAGGGGTCACTCAAATTTTGTTTTTTATTTTTTGTTATATATATATATATTCATGCTGCATCTACTGCTAGCGCAACATGCGCACCTGTCTGATAAGGGACTGATTCCTATTGTGTCTAGATGACACATCTATGTTGCGAATAAATGCTAACGTCTTGCAGCAATGCAATATGCGTGTTATTCATCTGTTGTTTGCACTATCGTGCACCCTACATCTCACTCCAATTTCCCTCTAAGACTGAGTATTCAGTCTCATTGGGGGGTATGTAATGGAGTCACACATATTACTAGCATCAACAATGCTATAATTATTTAGTAGAGTATTATGTAAGACAACATCTTGTTTTCGCTCTAAGTACTAGTCAAATCCAATACTGTGGTCTGATTTAGCACTGTGTGATACACACAAGATAGTTCTAGCTTGTAACCCAAGGTTACATATAGCAAGTATCAAGTTCATTTTCTATATAAGTCTTCTCTCTCTCTTCTTCCTATGCATATACAGTTATCTGGTAATATAATATGTAGTCTGGCTGTACATTATATGTAAAATACCAAATGAAATTTCACCCACACCAGTGTGTAAATAGAGCAAAAAACATGAACATACTAAACACCCCTTCCATAAAGTGGGACCCCATAACTAATCCTCCTATGCATATACAGTTATCTGGTATATAATATGTACTCTGGCTATATATTATATGTATAAAATACCAAATGAAATTTCACCCACACCTGTGTGTAAATAGAGCAAAAAAAATACTAAACACTCCTTCTGTAAAGTGGGACCCCATAACTAAACAACCAGACAATAGGATAGATCAAGGTTGCAGAGCCAACAAATGAAGAACTTCCTGAGACAAAGATGACTGACCTTTACATCACAAGTTCTAATATGCTTATACAGACTGATTGTGATAGAAGCCACCCTTTTTATAATATAGACTCTCTGATCCAATGCAAAAAAGTGTTATGGCTAAGCCTAAAATTTCCTTATCCAAGCTCAGAAATTTCTCATTGTATGTGTCTTCCCTTCATTCACAGACTTGCTAACTGCAACAAACAGTATATAGATACCCCAATAATCTTGAAGTTCATTCATTCTCCTAGTCAGAGTCTGAGTGTCTGTTACTTGGTTTAAAATCAGCATCTTGCAATTTGGCTACAGTATGATTCAATAAAACCTGATTTGAATCTGTGTGTCAGGTTTCGCTGAGTCGGAGCTTTCCGGGAAAGCAACGCCCTTACAATGCGGACTTGACCTACGGATACTTGGGTGTCTGGAACTTCGGGGCTAGGACTCCGGGGTTCAAGACAGGGACAGGGATAATCCCGGGAGAGGGGACTAAGTCTGGGGGTTTTGGGTTGCGAGTAGCTGGGGGTTGGGGGTCGAGTCGTGAACCGGAGGTTCTAAGACAAGACCAAGTTAGTAAGTTAAAGTCGTGAAGTATGTACCAAACTTAGAGCACGCGGTTATTCAAGCGTGCCAGTCAGAGCGTACCAATCAGGGCATACCAGTCAAGCAAGAGGGCACGCAACAATCAAAGTTAATATCAAGACTGGCGAGTACAACGGAGAACTATGCTATAAGTACTACGGGGCCGTGTCTTGGGGTTCCAGGGTGTCTGGGATGAGTTCCAGGAGTTATTGAGTAGCGGGCAGGGACTGTATACCTGGATCACACGTGTGGGGATGCGTGATCAATTGGCGTGGAGGGAGCTGTGATGCGTGATGCGTGATGGCCGGAGGCAAGCTGCGTGATCCGATCGTTGATGGTGGTTGATCCCGGGGTCCAGGATGCGGGGTTCTGGGGGGCTGGCTGATGGCGGTCATTGATGCGTGTGATGGCGGTGTCAGCAGCTGTGGGGGCAGGGTACGTTGGGGGTTTGACAAAGGAGGTTCCCGGATGGGGCTCTGGGGGTGTCCCGGGGAGGTTCCGGGGGGAAGGGGTCGTGACAGTAAAAACCATACACCACTGACTCCTTTGGAAGAGCTGTCTAGGTCATTATCACCAGAACCTAGCGACTCAGAACTACTTGAGCCCGTACCAACTATGACCACACCAAGCGAAACTAACACTAATACCACTATTCCTACTATGACATCAATGCCAGCTAATATGGAGCAGGCAAACACACCCCACATGCCGCCAAGAAACCACTTCTCGTTGCCAAAATGGGATGAAACGAAGCCTCACGAACTAACACAGTACTTCCGAGAATTGGAATATTTACTACACGACTGTCAAGTCACCGATAATACACAGATGAAAGAATACACTGCCAGATACGTTTCCTACAATACTGCAGAATCCTGGACAGGGGTGGACAAGTTCCAAGGATTGACCAAGGACGTGGTGCCTAGACAATTTACTTATGAGGAATGGAAAAAGGCCATTATTAAGCTGTACCCTGGTGCTGAAGAGTCCACACACTATACAGTTTTCGAAATCCAGAAACTGGTACAGGATACCTTTGCAATGGGCATTTATATGCTAGGCACGCTATCTACTTATTATCTAGATTTCCAACGGATTGCACGGTGGCTAGTACAGAATGGCAAACTATACAGGAATGAGGAACAGCGCTTGTTTCAACAAGGAATTCCGACATTGTTATGGACCTGGATAGCTTGTTGCTTAGAAATTCTTAAGTCTGACCACCACCCTGAGGAACCTTATGATATAGAAGATGTCTTTGATGCAGGTAAATGGATATTTAAAGAAACGGATACTGGCATTCCTTTTCAGCGACCTTTTAGCGCTGACAATGGAGGAAGTGTGCCGCCAGCTCCTAGCGCTGCTAACAACCAGGGAAGCTTTGTCAAGAAGGAGGATCTAGAGAACGTGGTTAATACAGCTGTTGCTAATGTCATGAGCAAGCTAGAAACACTGATTTTGTCCAGCCTTAGCACACTACAAAGTAATATGCAACCCAGGCCTTGTCACTTTTGTGGCAAGGCAGGACATACGATGACTTGAGGTCGCTGCACTCTCCTCAAACAGTATCTACACCAGAAAAGAGCACGCCAAGGCACCGACAGCAAAATAGTCCTACCTTCGGGCACTAACATCCCTCTATATCCCGAGCACAGAACTTTCCAGGGACAAATTGATGAATGGCACCAATGTAACCCTGGGAACTTAGTGACAGGCAACCTTAATAGTATGGCTGTGGCGGAGGCAGAAGCAACTCCACAATAGGCGCTAATCCATGAAGTACTTCAGCTTAACACTGTTAATGAGCGACCCACATTGTCACACAAGGAAAGGATTGAGACATTAGAAAGGGAGTCAAAGTCACTAAAAAATCAGGTCTTCGACGGAGTAGAGATCAAGAAGGGCAAGCAACCCTTAAAGGACTATAGGCCTACAGGCACTACATTGGAACCAGCGCCAGCAAAACCTCCAAACGTTAGCGCCAATAACGACACTCCTGACCCAACCAAAGCACCTGCTATAACAGAACCGCCACTGCACCCTTATTCAGGACTTGCCAGTAACTATGCTCCACCTGTTAATCAAAACTTTGGGGCACCAGACAAGCCTGCTGGAGGCTACCAACCAACGGCACCTATCTACGACATGGAAAAATCCAAGCAAGTATTTGATCACATCATGAAGAGTCAGATCACGCTATCAGTGGGAGAGCTATGCAGTGTGGCACCAGATGTCAGGAATCAGATGCATACAGCGGTTACCCCTCAACAAAATGTAACTAACAATGTAATGGCGGTGGATGAATGCAACAACACGCTACCAGGATTTGCATACATAATGGAGACGGTAGCACCAGAAATCAAGGAAGGGGCCATGCCACCTAAAGAAGCTATGTCCATTGACCCGGTCAAAACATACCTCAAGTTGCTAAGATCTAGTGACGGTCCTGCCATCCTCATGGTAGCCCAAGACTCTCACATGATTTGCTCAATTATGTTGACAGTTGATGGCAAAAGCGAGATAGAGTCTATCGTGGACAGCAGATCACAAATCATTTCCATGGCTGCCAACATCGCTAACAAACTTGGCATCATTTACAACCCAACCATCATTCTTAATATGCAGAGCGCTAACAGCACTATTGATTGATCTTTGGGAATGGCCCATAATGTGCCATGTGCTATTGGTGATCTTACATTTTACCTTCAAATTCACATTCTTAGATCACCTGCATATGACTTATTATTAGGAAGGCCCTTCGATGTGTTAGCACGATCAGTAGTCAAGACAATGTCCAAAGACAAAATGATGCTAACTATTAGCGACCCTAACTCTGCGGTCAGAAGAACGGTACCGACGTTCCCCTGAGAGAAATTCCAAAAGCCAGGACCACAAAAGTGACCTTATGTTAGCAATGACCCTTGCGAGTGTTTTCCGGTGCCATCGAGGAGATGAGTGATGAGGATCATGGAGATGAAGCACTTATCTTGGACTATAACCATTGGACTGGGCAAGTAACCTTTATATCACATACCCCTTTAGCCCATGAAATTTTGAATTCTTCTTTGTCGCTTACTAGCGAAGCTTTATCCTACTTATACCTTACTGTGTCAGATATTACTGAAAACCTTCCAACAGACACTTATTTTGTTTCTACTCCCGACTCTAAAGAACCTTTGATATCAGGTTTTGCTAGAAACCATGACTCTACTTATAATATGTTTGCTAACAATAGTACCCCTAAGCGCAAAAGAGTTCAGGTCAAGAAGAAATATAAGTCTGTAGCGCTTAAAACAAAACCGGTAGCGAGCGCCATACCTGAGGAATTTTGCATCAAACAAAAGATATTAGGCGACCCTTTAGCTACCTTGCCAACACTCGACCCAAACCCACTACCCTTCAAACCAACAGGACAGTTCACAGAAGAATGAAAGGCACCATTTCTTAGTGCCCATGATACTAGCTTTCTCTTGACGGCAGAAATAGACGTATTAGTCGACATCATGCAAAATCAGAATGAGGTGTTCATCTGGGAAGACTCAGAGTGCGGTAAGCTCAGAACTGATTTCTTTCCACCAGTGGTTATACCAACAATACCGCACATACCCTGGACTGAGCATAACTGACCCATACCACTGGGCATCGAAGCCAAAGTTTGCCAAATTATTCGCTCTAAGATAGCAGCAGGAGTTTATGAGCCTTCCAATTCAGCCTACCGATCAAGATGGTTTTGCATACTAAAGAAAAATGGGAAGCTACATATAGTCCACAGCCTAGAACTGCTAAATAAAGTCACAATCCATCATTTAGGGGTACCGTCATTTCCCGATCACGTCGCTGAATCTTTTGCAGGACAAATATATGGCGCTACCCTGGATTTGTACATTGGCTATGATGAGCGCTTAATCCATCCTTCCTCTCGCGACTTGATGACATTTCAAACGCCATTTGGAGCGCTACAACTAGTCACACTTCCTATGGGATGGACAAACTCGGTACCTATATTCCATGACAATATTACATTTATCCTACAGCCTGAAATACCCTACCATGTGCTCAGCTTCATAGATGATGTAGGAGTTAAAGGCCCAAAGGATTGGTGCCTGGTGAATAGCAAGCCCAAAGTGCACCTGGAAAATCCTAATATTTGTATGGCACTATGGGACTTCTTCCAACTAGTTAACCGAGTGCTCCAGCACAAGAAGTATTGTGGTGGGACGTTTTTGGGGCACAAGCTTGTTCTTTGCACACCACAATTCAAAATTTTAGGGCACATTTGCACACCAGAACACAGGATCCCAGAAGGGAGCCGATTAGCGCTTCTGGAGAAATGGGGGGTCTGTCATAACCTCTCGGAAGTACGTGCATTCTTGGGCACTGTAGGGGTGCTGCACATGTTCATACACCATTTTTCACATTGTGCAAACGCCCTTAATTGCTTAACCCATTCTGGGGTTCCCTTTGAATTCGGACCCAATCAGATCAATGCCCAGAAGAATTTAGTAAAGGTGCTACAGGAAGCGAAGCCCCTTGGTGCCCATTGACTATACTACCACTGATCCCATTATACTTGCTGTTGACACTTTATATATTGCAGTGGGCTTCCTTTTATGTCAGTGTGATGGCATAAACCAAAAAATCAGATGCTACAATCGCTTCGGATTGATTACCCTTAACAACAGAGAATTGCGCTACTGTCACGACCCCTCCCCTCCGGATCCACCCCGGGACACCCCCAGAACACCATCTGGGACCCTCCCTCCGACCCCACAGGACATGCCCCACCATCACAACTACCGACACTGCCATCAGCCACCACCAACCCCGATCAACAATCAGATCATGCAACTCGCTTCTGGCCATCATGCATCACGCATCACTGCTCCCTCCTGTGCCAATTGATTGTGTGCCCCACACACGCAATCCACGTATACAGTCACTGCCCACTACTCAATGACTCCCAGAACCCATCCCAGACACCCTGGAACCCCAAGACCTGGCCCGTAGTACTTATAGCGTAGTTCCCCATTGTATTTGCTAGTCTTGATATTAACTTGAATTGTTGCATGCCCTCTGCTTGATTGGTACGCATTGACCAGCATGCTTTGACTGGCACACTTGAATAACCACGTGCTCTAAGTTTGGTATGTACTTTGTGACTTATAACTTGCAAACTCGGTCTCGTCTTAGAACCTCCAGTTCACGACTCGACCTCCACCCAACCCCCAGCTACCTACAACCCAAAACCCCCAGGCCAAGTCCCCTCTCCTGGGATTACCCCCATCCGCGTCTTGAACCCCGGAGTCCCAGACACCCGAGTACCCGTAGATCAAGTCCGCATTGTAAGGGTGTTGCTTTCCCGGAAAGCCCCCGACTCAGCAGAACCTGACAGCTACAGCCAGCCCAAGCTAGAATTATACAGCTTGTTTTGGTTGTTTCAGGTGCTACACATGTACCTTATTGGGGTCCAAAACCTGATTGTCAAAGTCGACGTGCACTACATCAAAGGAATGCTCCAGAATCCCAATATTCAGCCTTCTGCCAGTATGAATCACTAGGTAGTAGCAATATTAATGTTTCACTTTGAATTAGTACATGTCAAAAGTGTGTTTCACAGGCCAGATGGATTATCTAGACAGCCCAGACAGCTGGAAGATGAAGTGCTAGATGATAGCGACAACGACGTATTTGACGACTAGATCGATCGACTCCATGGTTTCATACACATTATCCAGTTGCCTATTCTGGTGCTTCGTGAAGATTGGCCAGTTTCAACGTGGCTACACTCTATTGTTCCATACCAGCCTTGACCATATCGGGCATCATTAACTTTTTACATGGCCAGTATCTATAATGTCGCTAAGCTATCTAATGATCTAAAGATAGTCAAAGAACCAAGACCCTTGTGGGAAGACAGTCAAAACCTGCTATATTCGGCAGTACCTCGGAGCGCCAAAGCTAGGTCAGAGGATCAGTGAGTTGACCAGGTTAGGAAGTGGCTATAGGATTTGCAATGACCATCAGACCTTATGGATACGGAATACGCCACCTTCATTCGATATGCAACAACTTTTTTTATAGTTGAAGATCAACTTTGGCAACAAAATAGAGATGGCACCCACAAGTTAGTAATCAAACAAGACAGTCGAGTTAGGATTCTATGTGCCATGCATGACAACTTGGGACACCAAGGACTCTATGCGATGAGGGCGAACCTTTTGGAGTGCTTCTGGTGGCCTCAAGTTAGCACCGATATTGCGTGGTATATTTGCACTTGTCACCTTTGCCAAATCCAGCAGACACGCCAGGTTCTTATTGCCCCAACAGTAGCGACTCCAGCACCGTTATTTGGAAAAACATACATCGACACTATGCACATGCCCAAGTCAGGGCATTACAAGTACATCATCCAAGGAAGGTGTTCCTTGGTACATTGGCTGGAGTTCCGGATGCTCCAACAAGAAAATACAGACGCTATAGCTAAGTGGCTCTTTGAGGACGTTATCTGCAGATGGGGAGCCCTTCACAAGATCGTTACAGACAATGGAGCACCTATAGTCAAGGCACTTACTTATCTCACAAAGAAATATAACATACAGCACATTTGAGTCTCAGGATACAATAAACGCACCAACAGAATCGTAGAAAGACCCCATTTTGATGTTTGACAGGCGCTATTCAAGGTGGTAGATGGTGACAAGAGTCGCTGGAGTGAAGCGACTTATTCAATCTTCTGGTTGGAGCAGGTTACTGTACGAAAAAGGATGGGTTGTTCACCCTACTACGCTGCGACCAGCACCCATCCACTTCTCCTAGCTGACATAGTGAAAGCAACTTACCTACAACCCCCACCGAACTCAATACTATCCTCTACTGATATGATTGCTAGGCACACTATAGACTTACAACAATGCATGGAGAATCTCGAGCGCTTATACGAGGTAGTATTTCAAGCTAGATAACAAGCTGTGCTACGATTTGAAAGCGAGCATAGCGCCATGATCTGAGACTACAACTTTACATCTGGCACCCTTGTACTAATGCGCAACTCAAAGATCAAAGTTACGCATAACAAAAAGATGCGACCTTGGTATCTGGGACTCTTCATAGTAGTTTTCCGCAATAGGGGAGGTGCCTACGTACTCTGCGAGTTGGATGGCTCAGTTTTGCATTGACCGGTAGCAGTGTTTCAACTCATTCCCTACCTAGCATGTGAACACATTTCCTTACCTTTGTCAGCGCTGGACATTGACATGGCCAAACTACAAGAGCTTGAGGAGACAAAGTTAGTGGACAATGATGAGGCTGCCCCGGATAATGACACCGAGCAATAAATGGAGACAAGAAGATAGGCGCTAACTGCTAGCGCCTCCAGTAAAGCTTGGCTGTGCACTCAAGGGGATCAAAAGCCATAAATAAATACCATAGGGGCACAACTAACGACACTACAAATACACTACAAGTACATTCAAATGGGTCTACGATTCTCTAAAAGGCTTGCTGAAAGAATTGACTCTGCTGCTTGGACAAGGGCACATGGGGTAGTTCTTGAGGATGGGGAGGCACAGGGGGAGCGCGTGGCAGAGGATCAGGAGGAAAGGTCTGAAAGGCTGGAGGAGGAGGCGTAGAAGAGTTGGAAGAGGACAGATCAGAACCGACGTTGAGAACTAGCGGTGAAAAGGGGATGACAGCACGTGCCAGCGCAGCCCTTCAAACCTCAGCAGTGATAAGGGCAGGTAAGGGGAGCCAAGTGAGCTCCTTCAGAGTGGAAAGGTTGAATGGGGACTAACCAGCTTACCGCTCTCCTCAAGGAGTCGCTTCAAACAGGAGGAAGAAGGAGAGATGGGAGGCCACATAGAGACATCACAATGGTACGTGTCATATGTTGTACGGGAGCTTGCTTTGTGCCATACCATACATGTCCAGCGGAGTCCGCTACACTGGAGCGGCGCAGTTGTCAGGTTCCGCTGACGACGGGGGCCTCCGGGGGCAAGCGGGTCCTTACGAGGCGGACTCGAAGTCTACGGAGAGTCTCCGGGTGAGTTCCGGAGTTTCTTGGGTGGGGCGCGGGGTGGCTACGGAGCGCCGGAGTTCGTAGGAGAAGGTAGGGCAGGATCCCGGGCTAAGTCCGGAATACGAGGCGGGGTGGGCGGAGCCTTGCTAGGGCAGAGGGTGATCGAGACTGAGACCGGGAGACTGAGACGGGAACCGGGAGACTAAGTTAGAATTGAAGTGAGACTTTTAAAGGGCCGGGAGACTTGAGAGAGTAAGACAGATAGATTGAGACAAGTATCAAATGGACAAGAGAGTATAGAGACGAGTTTATAGCAATATCAAGACTACTGTAACGTACTACGAGCTGCGGGTTAAGTACCAGGTGCCGGCTGAGCTCCGGCCCCCTGGGTAAGGTCCGTACCCCTCCCATGTGGTGCATCCCGTGCGGCGTATTGTCCCGGTGTCAGTCCTCTGCGGTCGGGTAGTCCCGGGGGGCGCAGATGGGTTGCGGTGTATTGCCCGGGTTCGGGAGTGGCGCCGGGAGGGCGGCGTCAAGTG
>QFEW01023633.1:0-13433 GCA_003316525.1 Termitomyces eurrhizus
CAGGGCCGTCGGTGTCTCACCATCATCTGCCCAGGCTTCTCCTTCGGTCCGTGCTGTTTCCTCTCTCTGTATCGTCTCCTGAGCCGCAATCAGTGCTGGTGAGGGTTTCACCAATCGAGTCGAGCGACGTAACAGTGGGGTCTGTTCTGTTTCATGTCTGGAGAGATCAACAGGTGCTGATGGTACGTCATCAGGGATGGTCAGTTGTGGGTGCAGCGGTTCAACCCTGGGACGGATCCTCGGGGCAACCAGCTGGCGAGCTGTGAGCACCCCTTGTGTAGCGCTGGCTGGGGAGATGTGGGTAGTGTGTGGTACGTGTATGGCTTCATTGTCTTCTGGGTCAAGGATAGTTAATGCCCTGTGTCCAGTTCCCTCCTCAAAAATTACATCCCGGAACGTCACAATCAATCGGTTTCCCTGATCATATAGTCTATAGCCACTGTTTGCATAGCCAACCAGCCGAGCTTTTACCGAGCGTGGGTCCAGTTTTGACTTGATCAATTCTTCCGGAACCTTCGCCCAAGCCCAGCACCCCCATGGTCTGAGGTGATCCACGTGCTGTCTCCTGCCGGTCCAGGTCTCCTTAGGTATAGTTCCAGGATGTCGTGAGGATGGAAGTAAGTTCCTGATGTACACTTGTGTCGCTGCTGCCTCTGCCCATAGTTCTTTTGGGAGGCCGCTCTCTGCCAACATACACCTTATGCCCTCCAATATGGTTCGGTTCATCCTCTCGACTAGTCCGTTCTGTGCGTGCGCATAAGGTGTAGTAACTTGGAGAATAATACCGTGGTTTTCCAGGTACGTTGTCCAGGACTCATTTACCCACTCCCGCCCTGCATCAACCCTGACCTCCCGTAGTTTTCTCCCTGTTTGGTGCTCTGATTGGACATGATAGGACGTAAAAGCAGTCAGTGTGGTGTTTGCGTCCTTCCTTGTCAAGAAGTACACTGATATATATGATGTTCTGCCATCCACTGCGACCATCATGTATACCGCGCCTTCTAATGACTGGACACTAGACGGACCCCACAAGTCTACATGCACTCTGTCATTTGGTGCTCCCTCTGGTTCCACTACCGTGTTGTATGGTCGTGCTGCATGTTTTCCATACACGCAGTCTTCACAGAGCCCGGCTACAGTGAGGTCACCCGTAACCTCAAGTCCGTCGACTAAATTTTTTTGACAGAGATTCTCTGATGCTCTTGATGCTGGCGTGCCCGAACCTTCGATGCCAGACTTCTAGGGTTGTTGGTTTAGTCAGGGACTTGGCTGCCATCACCGCCGGCCCATCTAAGGTCTCTGGTGAACTGAGCAGGTACATTCCCCCAGTACCTGTACCTCGGAGTACTTCCCTCCCACTTGGGTCATTGAATCTTATGTGTCCACCTCCAAAGATCACATTGAAACCCACCTTGTCAAAACGATTTATTGAGATCAGGTTCGATGATAGGTCAGGGGCGTGCAGTGCGTTCTTGAATATCAACTCGAAGGTTCCCCTTGCTGTCTGATACATCTTTTTGACAGTTCCTCTTCCGATCACTTGAAATGATGCCCCTTTCGGCGCCGCATGACCTTTGATGGGTTCTTTTAGCTCTTCGTAGTCCACAAACGCTTGCCTGTCTACAAAAAAATGGTCTGTAGCACCTGAGTCAGCGTATGTTGGGATGGGCATGGTCTTTCTCTCTGGGATGGTGGCTGCCAGGGCATAGGTGACGTGGGGTTGGTCTGAGGTTTGTGGCGCAGGCGACGCTGCCATATTTGCTGCTGGGGTGCTTGTCTGAGGTGCGGTTGAGGTTTGTGTCTCATTTGACGGCGTTCGAGAGATTTTCCCCTTATTCCGAAAATTAGGGGGAAACTGTCCCTCTTTGCCTCCCCCTTTCCAATAACAGTTTTTGATCGTGTGACCCGTTCGTTTACAATTTGGGTTGACACAAACTAGCTTTGGTTTCGACTGAGCTTGTAACGCAGTTGCGGAGACGCCCGCCTTCTGCTTTTGTGAGACCAGTCTGTTCCAATGTATTGTGAGGGCAGCGATGACATCCTTTGTCGCTGTCATGTTGTATATTCCAGCAACAACCGCATTCCACGATTCTGGTAGTGACGCTATGAGGATGGTCCTGAAGGCTGAGTTGTCTATCTTCGCCCCTTTTTCTGTTGCAGACTTCCATTTCTCCCTGAGGTCCTCAACATGCTTCAAGAAATCCATTCCATCCTGGAATTCTGTGGCGTGTAGTCGCTTCTCAGCGTTTATTGTGGCTATCTCGGAGAACACTCTGTAGTTTTCAGTCAGGGTTGTCCATGCTTTCGCTGCTGTGCCGTCCATGCTTATCCCGAGCCCTACCGGGTTCTTCGTGTTATAGATAATCAAACCTAGCACCCATGCGTCTCTCTCCTCCCACTCTTCCAGAGAGGGGGTTTTTGATGACCATTCGGTAGGTTTCACCTCTACTTTTGTGTCGGGGGCCTCAGGGTTGACTTTAGGCTTTTGGATGGTTCCGTCTAAGTAGCCGCGGGCTCCTCATGCCCTGGCCACTATGAGAACCCGGTTTTTGAATGTCGTGTAATTTGTCCCGTCGAAATGTGTCTCTTCAGGGAAAGTCGGTGGGTTTGACGAGTTTGTGGATGTCATCTTTGTTGTGGATGTAAGTGTGGATGTGGGGGTAATTGTAATGTGTGAGTCTGTGTCTCCGGAGCGGTGGCTCAACGGCAGTAGGAGTGCTAACGGGGCCCATAACCTGTAGAGTTATGTATAAGTCCTCAGTCACTCCAAAGATATGTTGTTGACTGATTTATTACCTGTAGAGTTATGTATAAGTCTACAGGGTATGGTAAGTCGATTTATACGTAAATGTATGTAGAATAGCTTACCCTCAGTCATTCCAAAGATATGTTGTTGACTGAGGGTTCGCGTTTCCGTATGTCACTGTTATCTATCTGAAAATATTTAAGGTTCGTAAGTAAAGTGACACAAATACCGATCGCGCCCCACCCCGAGTGGTGCGCGTTGTTGTTGGCACAGTGTAGAAAAATAACAAAAGAAGATAAAAGAAAAACATATCGTATGATTCGGACGAGGCATTCCTCAACAACACCACTTCTTATTATACTCTCTGACATATTTCCTTTTGATTTAAAAAAACATGTGGTCATCAACCTATCTAGTAATTGGACCAATCTCTTTGTAATGCATAATATCCAATGCAGCATCAGCTGGCTGCCCATATCCTCCAGATGAGGGTAATGCTTTAAAACACAGGAAGATGTCCAGATAGAATTCATCCTTCCCTGCTCAAACCACTGTTGCTGGCCACTGTGAGCTGTGCAGTGGCACTGTTCTATATGCCTCAGTGACATCTCTGACAGCTGCTTGTGACTCAGACAGCAGTCTTGCAATAGTAAGTGCAACTGCATTGAATGTTCTCCAAGTGTATGAGAATCAGTCTGCACTTGTGTTGGTATTGACAGCAGCATTGGGAAATTTTTGTGAGGGATTCTGTGGAAAGAACATGTTTTGTATGAGCCAAAACTTTTCTGGAGTGGATTTTGGAATAGCTGTGATTGGTAAGGTTTGAAAATGTCCAATAACCTCCTCTTCCAATGTCCTGGATGAGCAGGGCCTGATGTAGTGGCCTTTTGTAATTTCCTTATCAACCACCTTTCAGAATGCATTTTTATGCTCATCAACTGATGTCAAGTTTGGAGGTGTCTGTGTAATGCTAATTTTTGGAAAATCAAAGATAAAACCTCTTTCAAAACCATTAGGAATATGTGGATATCTCTGCAAAATTTCTGCTCTGCACAGCTCTCTCCTCCAGATCCTCAGATCATATGAACATGCTTTAAAGAGGCTTTTGTGCTCAAGGGCAAGTCTGAGCTCCATGGGCCTGAGAATGGCAGCCTAAACAAAAGTGCTGCTTGTTGTGGGCCTGCCAGCAATCTTGTTCTTGCTGCCAGTCTCTACAGATTCCACATCCATCATGCATGATGAGAGACTGGTTGACTCTTTTGGCAATGGTGGGAAATGCATTGTCCCATGTTCGAGCTCAATTGTATTTGACAATATGGTGGAAGTCATGGCCAAGGCATACAGTGCAGACAGAAAAACAGGTCTCATGGCCATAGTTATGGCAGAGCATTGTGACAATGCATAGCATAATTGATGTGTAGCAAAAAGGTTATGATTTGGGCAAGGCATCATTGCCAAGGTGTGCAACCAGAGCATCAATATGCAGTTAGGCATCCCACAGAATATGTGATGTTAAATTGTGGGCACTGACATGGGCAACATGTGGCAAAAATGTTGCATGTATTAAAGCATCATGTAAAGCCATATCATGGATTGTCACAGTTTAAGGCAATGTATGTAATAACATCATGTGTGAAGACAGACAATGGTTTGGCATTGGTGTGGTATTTGGTGTGGCAAGGTGGAAAAAGAATTCATTGCCTGGTCAGTATATGTCCTAATTGTCAAGTCACCACATTCACCACGCTGTCTCTCTCTCTGTCTTTGCACCTCCTATCTCCTCTGTACACCTCTTCTCTAGTCCATGCCATTATTGTCTCATCAACAATGCTAATGTCCCAGGCACCTGCTGATGATCCTATTGCTTGGTGCCAGGCCCAGAACTGTTCATCCTGGTAGAGAAGGAGGGCCTCCATGTCAAGGGGTCTGAAAATGCTCTGTAAAGATGTGATTGGAGTCTTGTAACAATATTGAGTTCAGTTTCTTAGTGTCCCAAGTGCATATGACCCAATTCTATAGCAAGAATGGCAACTACACAAGTGTAGGGACTGGTAAAGGATAAAGACTAAAGAGTTACTGTAACAAGTGTGACCAATTCATAGGCTGTGACAGCCTACTCCATTACAAGTCTACCCCAGAAGTTTGCGAGCATCAATATTCTCTGCTTAGTCCAGGCTGCAGCCTCCATCGCAAAAAGGATCCTACAGACTGCCATCATAAAATTGTCCCATGTCAGGAGTCTGTCCAGCACTACAGACTTGGACTCCCTTGCTGCTGTCACTGGTATCAGGTCCACCCTACCATCTCTGCCCACTAAAGTGACCATTGCATCCTCATCAACCATCACCTCACTTGCATACTTCAGCCCCACATTGGTGAAGTACCAAAGCTCCATGTATTGCCCTTTCTGAAGTTTCACCATTGCATATCTCGAGGCGATCTCAACTGGCAGCATGGGTGGTGGTCACATGGGTGGTGGTCGCATGGGGATTTCCAAGTACTTCAGCCTATTCTTCTTCATCTCCTTGCTTGCGGCAGCTCTCTCCTCCTCCTCTCTCATCTCATTTTCTCTCTCCCTCTGCTGATCTTCTCTGAGTGCCCTTCCTGCCTCGCTCTGCTCTCATTCTCTCACCCATGCATCCCAGCCCTCACACTCTGCACAATTCGTTATGTTCCACACTTGGGTCATCATTGCACATGCCATAGCGTCATCCAGACCTTCGTTCGCTTCTTGTAAGTATCTACCGTGATACCACAAAAAAAAAAAAAAAGAAAAGCAGCATTACCAAACAGATTGTAAATGTGGCAACGGAAAAAGGCTCTTCACTGACAATTTGAGCTACAGCAGTAGTGCCCCAAACCATAGCAACATGCCGCAGAACTTTAAACTGTCGGAGACCGATAACGAAATCCGGGAAAGAGATTGAAATGAAATTGATGCCGTACAAAACAAGTTCGACCAACGGATCAGCGTAAACTCGCGTCCAAGTTAAAAAAATCCTGCACTCGAAGATTGTAGGAAGGAGCTTTCACAAATGGGAGAGTATTCCCAAAGTACTCATTTGGATTAACAGTTGAGCTTGCGCGTATGGAAAGCTCGCGCACATATTTGCCAATCGTAGAGTGAGATATTTCAAGTAGCCCACGTAGGACCGTGTTATGCCTGCTAATCTGGAGAGAAGAAAAAAGGTGATATCTGCTCGCTCGCATCCAAGTATGGCAGACAGTGCTGCATATTTAAGAACGTCGTCCTATCGTTATGAAGGTGGTCAATGATACGATCATGTAGTTCACCTGGAAAGCGATCTGTCACTGATGGAGACAGGCTTGAAGGACTTATGTCGGACAATGGGTTATTAGAGCTTTTGCCACTGGAGAGCATAGTCCAGAATTTCTCGTTAAAACGCTGACAGCGCTGCTGTGGGAGTGTAAAAGGTCGATGATCACTTACTCATCGGACCTATGCTGGTCACGCAGATGAAAATGAGGAAAGAGAGAGAAAAGAGGCGAGTCACGAAGACGAAGGAAGAATAAACAAGGCCAACGGCCGCGCCTGCGGCCCGAAGCTGCAGTTGCCGTGACCTTCGCTAGCTTCAGCTCAGGACGTCTCTCAGCTAAAGCGTACGCATTTTGAGTTTAATTCCGACGTATCTGTATTTGATGTTGCAGCCCAGCACGAATATCTAGCATCAAAAAATATGGATAAAAACTGGGCCACTCATCTTCGCAAAAATGTTCTCTCCTGCTTAAACAAACTATCTCATGGCTCTACACCTTTCATCACGACCTTCATACTCATACATCTTACAGCACCTGCAATGGCAACCATTGGAGGTTCTGGTTTATCATCTCAAACGATGGTGCGTTGCAGTTATCTATTCTGTATCTTCTGTTTTAAATCTTTTTAGCTATTGGGGAGGGAATACTACCAGACATGCTTCGGTGAACGATATTTGGTTCTCGGCCCCTTGGTAGCTCATGCTATAGCTGGTTCCGCTATACGCCTTCTTTCCTCCTCGTTGAAGACTTCCAAGTCACGTCGCCCATTTACGTCCATTTTGAGCTGGACCGGATATTCGACCATGTTTTTCTTCCTCCCTATCCATTATATGACGCATCGTGTCCACCCAACTGGTATAACACCGCCAATATCGGCTGTTGGGCCATCGGAACTTGACTATGAATTTGTGAAAACGGGACTGAACATTTGGCCCAAAACCAGCTGGTTTCTCTACATCGGTCTGCTGCTTTCAGTCACAGCGCACGTAGCGGATGGTGTGATCCTCCTTTGGAACGCGTACTTGAAAGATACTGCCGTAGTGAGAAGGAATTTTACGAGGAGAACTTGCACAATCGTTGGATTATCCTTACCCGTCCTAACTGGACTCTTCGCTCTGTCAAGGGAGCCTTCTATGATCTTCCCTTCTTTTGCAAGACGATTTGAAGCTGTTTTTATGTCATCATGGATATATAGATTCTAATTCTACGCTAATACTATAATTTGTATCCAAAGTCGTCACGTATTAATAGTTGAAGGACGAGAGACTCTTTCATTAGTCCTTTAACGGCGTGACCGGATACTCATGGTCCTCATGGTCGGGACTGTCACATACGTCAGTACAACTTTCAAGATTGAATGTGCAGTAGACTTACACATCATCAATCCCTTAATGTCTCTAACCTTCGCCTTATTCAATGACTTTCGCATCAACAGCACGCGAAGAGACGACCAAATCAAAAGAAGGACACCAAAAGCCATAGGAATAAGCCAGTAGAGGGGCAAAAGGTGGTAAGAGCCACCAAACACGTAGTGAAGCGGCGGGGTGTAGATAATGAAGATACCAAGGCATGCGCCGGCCATAATTCCTACAAAGTTCCAGACATTGCTGACGACTTGGCGACCGAAGGGGAAGGATAGCTTGGCTTTCACCGCGAACAGCTGATGATATGCGTAAGAGGGAGTATAATCCAGGAGAAACAGCCTTACATTGAAACATTGGATTATGAAGATTGATAAATATGTTATAGACTGTGCCTGGGCGAGTGCCTCGACTTGCTGAGTAGCTGTGATGATTTGTCCCCTGCCGTTGATGAAATCCGGACTGGATCTAGTGAAGTATACTGAACAGAACAGAAGTAAGACTATTAACCGAACCATTAAAACTGTGTGACATACTATTCGCTTTTTGCGTAATGCGAAGTTCTCGAGGCGTGAATCCCTGTTTCCAGAACACCACGAAATATGGAAGTAATCTATCAGGATGAACCCACGATTTCAGGCATTCACTCGATGAGAGAAAGGTCACACTCACGACCCAATACTCTCAATGACTCCGGCCTCCAAATACGCATAGCTGAGTAATTTCCAGTCGACGAGCGTCTCATTATCTGTGTGTTCCATGAGGTCCTCCCAGAATGCGCGACTGAATGGAGCGCGGAGTTTAGTAAGGAATATGGCCAGACGACTGCGGCCAATGAGCTTGGGGCCACGGTTTTCTGTGTCAGTTGTGCTAGTGGCAATGAGCGTTCTCGAGCGACGTAAGGCTCGTCTTTTGAGGGCTTTTATGGAGTATTCATTCACTGAGTTTTGTGTCAAAAAAGCTAGGGAAGAAACATGATGAACAGCCCTTACCCGGTTTACGGGGATTCATTCTCATTAAACCATCCGCTGTTTCGGGCTTATCCCACGCAAAACTCAACTAGAAGTATCGTCAACCATGTATTCAAGAGTCTGTAGGGAGGCTACCCACAGCAGCAAAAAGTTCGAATCCAAGGTCTAGACAGTTATCGATAAGTTTAGTATACGACCAGAGTTTCGCAAACAAACAGACCAATGACAAGAATTAGAATAGCGGAAAGTGGAGGGGGTATCGGCAAAACGACATCTGATTGAAATGAGCACACAGAGACAGCTGGATACATTGACAGTATGACTGACAGAGTAGTTGGGGTATAACTTCCGGTGTGCTGTGTGTGACTGTGTATCTGAGCAATAGAGGTAAGAGCATGAATTTACACATTTGAGACAATCCTCACTGGATGGAACGTTTAAGGTTTGAGAAAATAAGGCGTCCTTCGGCAACACCGTCTGCAAAAGATGATCAGTCATCTGGATACTTCGGTGGCGAAACTCTTCCAACTTACTAACGGTAGATGCGAAATTATCATCTGTAGATATCCCATGAGCAGGTCCAGTAGCTCAACGAGCAGAACGCGCACCAAGAAGAATCATGTTCGCAGCCTCCTTTGACACGTCGGAACCAGATATGTTCATCGCGATACCAAGATCGGCCTTAGCGGAAGCATCAAATAATTACTTATGGGATCCAATGAAAGAATAATCTGAACTACCTTCTTCAATGCGGGCGCATCATTGACACCGTCACCTGTCCTATAAGTCACTGAGTTCCTGTGGCGATTACAGAAAGGGCTTGGGAACTTACACGCCTACGATGTGGCCTAAGGCTTGAGCACGTTTGACTACAAATGAAGTAGTAAGTCTTTGATCGAGAATAAGAGTAGACCAAGTTTAAAACCCACCAATTTCGAGTTTGTGCTTTGGCGAGGTACGAGCGAAGACGATTTCTTGCTTGCTGAAAACTGAGCAAGGTAGGTTGAGAATGAGAACATTGGCTGCGGATGACCTCACTTTGATCCCATTGCCAGCCTTCTAACTGATCTATGTCATCTCCATGTACAACCACAGCACTGACTTCGTCTTCGTAAACTTCCTCGATTGTTCTACCAGTCTTCTCAGCTAGTGTAGCACGGGTGTCACCCAAGATCAAGTTGATCTTGCGCGCGATTGCCTCGGCGGTTTTGGGGTGATCGCCTATCCTAGTTAGAGTAGAGAGACAATGAAAGGTGGAGAAACTAACCTGTTACCATCATAACCTTAATCCCTGCCAATCGAAGTTTCCCGATGGCCTCTCGAACACCGTGCTTGGGCGGGTCCTCGAGGGATACAAGACCAACGAAACAGTATTCAGAGCTTGGATAATTCCCATCGTTCTTAGAAAATTGATAATTCAACGGATATTTGTCCTCAGGAAGGAGGGATTGTGCGCAGGCAATAACACGATGTCCTCTCGACGCCATATACTGGACTCCGGGTCAGCGGAAAATACGGTCATGTAGGAAGGGATATCAAACATTGTATGCAGAGTCAAACGAGGCAGTGAATTCTTCTGTAATGGGGCATAAAACTCCGTCTTTAAGGTATGTCGTACATTTAGCAAGAACTCGTTCCGGAGCTCCTTTGATATAGGATGTCAAAGGACCAGATAAATGAGGCTTGTTGAGCTGAGATTTTATTTAATCCAGTGGCTTCCAACGAATCAAGAATTGACGAAAAACCCACGATGACCAAAGCCCATTTATTGGACGAGTTGAAGGGTACTTTCAAGGTTTATGTTAATAGAAAATCAAGGTGTCACAATAAAAATGACTACCTTCGAAGACTTTGGGGTGGTTCTTGACGTGTTCGTCGTAGTCCGACTTGAGATAACGACCAGAGAACCGTGCTAATCCTGTCTCTGTGGCATCACCGAGAATATTCCTCTGTTCGAACGGCACATCGATCCTGTCGAACTTGATGCGCGAGTTGAGTGCAGCAATGTTCACAATTTCCGTCATGCCGGAGGCACTCATGGAGAATTGAGGAACATTCTCCTCGTCGTTATTGGACTAGAGAACTATGTTTCAGTGGGACAGAATGAGCGAAAGAAAACATGACACACCTGGAACGCTGTGTACATCTGACCGCCACTCCATAAGTTGGTAACCTAACAAAAATAAGCCTTCAGTCACTACAATAAGAGGGACAAAATCACAGTCATTTGGTTTCTTGTGAGAGTGCCTGTCTTGTCCGTCGCGAGCAGCGTGAGCTAGAGAATGCAATCAATACTTGAGCTTTGGAGAAAAATGGTAATGGATTTACAGAACCTATGAACCGTACGGTGAGAAAGAAGCAGGAGCAGAGGACAATAAATTACCAACCAAGTGTTTCAACTCCCTGCAAGTCTTTAACCAACACGTTCTGCTTGGCCATACGTTTTGCGGCAATAGACAGGAGAAGGGTTACTACAGACGGTAGCCCTTCTGGGACGAAGGCGACGAGAACAGAGACGGCGAACGTCACAGTACGCGCTGCTTGACCTTTATATACTGTGGCTATACCTACAACGAAGAACACGACGGCAAAGATAATTGCAATGCAAGAGACGATCATCACAAAGCGTGCGCTAGATGGGACTGTATTGATAGAGTTCAACGAAATGGACTAACGAACGCACATTTCGCGAGCAAGAGGACTTTCATTGTCATTCTCACCGCCAGTCAAGCGAGCAATTTGACCTGGAATCATGTCAGCATTGATGCGAGGGAGTGAATTTTATACTGACCAATAAACGTGTTGTCTCCGGTCCGCACAACAACTATCGGGCAACAAATCACGTCAAGTAAGACAATGACAACGTAAGATCACAACTCACTGCCCCATGCTTCGCCATTGACTACGAGAGTAGAGTTGAAAACCTAGTATAATTTGTTATTTCCGGAAGTCAATCCACGTTGGGAAAATTGAATGTCTTTACCAAATTTTCAGCCTCAGAGGGACGCAGTTTCGACCCCTCAGGCAACGGGAAACGTTCTTGAGGTTCAGATTCACCTGTAAGACTGCTGTTATCAACCTTGAGGTCAGCTGCCGAAAATAGCAGCAGATCCGCGGGCGTCTTGTCGCCTGTGCGCTATATTCGCCAAGTCAATGAATGGACGTATACCCACAGAATACGTCATTCACGTACCAAGAGTACCACATCTCCCTTGACAAGATCTGCCGCGGCAATATTTGAGATCGTTCCTTCGCGAACAACACGACAAGATGGGGGAATCATGGCCAAAAATGATGCAAGGATGGCCTCAGACTTTTGTATCTGGTAGAAGTCGATCGAAGCGTTGATGAATGCTACCGCAATCAAAATTCCTCCAAGATATGTGTTTTGGAAGTTAGCCTAAAATTGTATTTGGTTACTATGAGTTACAAGATGTCTATAAAGGAACGCTACCTTGAAGTCTATTCCCAAAAGGACGTATTCAAGGACACCGGCGATCATAAGAAGGATGTTGAACATAGTAAAGAGGCGATCGAGGAACTGTAGATCACGTCCTGATAGGCGACTATATTGTAACGACCTCGAGGCGCCCACATACCTTTCTAAGAGCAGACTTCTTCTGAGGTGGGGTCAGAACATTCGGTCCATCTCGCTGGAGTCGGACCTGAGCCTCTGCTGTTGTTAAGCCATACGAATTTGCTGCGTCTTTAGTGTCAATCGAGGTGTGTAGGGTCTCCGAAAATTTCGAAAATGACAGGCGATGCTCCTGAATGTCGACGTTTGAACCATTAGATGGAGACCCGGCTTTAATCTTCTGCGATTCTATATGTTCGTATCCCGCCGCAGACAGCTCTTTGTCCTCCTGTGTCATAGAACGGTACATTTCCACCCCTTTTGGACGCAAAACATTGGCAGATTTTTCTTCGCGTTCGACTACTTCAGCTGGAAGGACGACAGCACGCGCCATGGTCACCTCGATGGGCGAAGAAACCTGGCCTTGCGGCACGAAATCTTTGGAAGTGGGATCATCCATGGATATGGGAAAGAGGAGGAGACCCAGGCGTCTTCAGACGATGTAATCAGAGAAGCTCAACGCCGCAGGAAGCCTAGTACGTTTCTTTTGAGGAGCCAAGCGGAATCTGGAACCTCTTTTATCGAAAGGCAATCACTCGTAAACTACATCAGCGGGATCTTTGGATAGGAGCTTATGTATTTAGCCAAGCCGACAACAATTTTCAGCAAGAAAAAAAAAAAAAACAGAAAAAAACTCAGTCCGTTATCGGTGCCTGAACGATCCTGAACTTTGGATAGACTATTCAAAAATACTGACCTCACCAAAATTGTATGGCGAGATGAAAGAGTGCTCATGGATTGCGTCCACCAGAGTCATGTCGTTTCAGGAAGAATGCGACGACATGAGTTCAGAAAGGGTGAGAATTGAATTGAGACTGTACGTGCTATTTTTATTCCAGGCAAATATTTGATGATCGATGCATAATCAAGGCACGGTCACTACTAACCTGACAGGCTAGCCAGGACCCCGGAGCCTGGCCTGCGTCTTCGGTTTATATACAGCAAGAACGAAAGGACAACTGACATGCGAAACCAACCATGCATGATTAGTCCTATCTGCACGGAACTTTATCCTCATGCAGAGATCGATATAATTGGCATGAAAAATGAGTCGTTCTAGTTTTAGGTAATTCTCGTAGTTATTGTATGCTACTCACTCAACTGACACTGGGTTATAATTTTAGGTTTACACAGGTAACATCGAGTGAAACGTTACATTAACGCCACATTGTCATGATTTAAAAGTTAATAATCGTGATGTTTGGTTGGATACACTGGATGGAAGTGAGTTTTCTAGAGCGATGTCGGGAGTAAGCGTAGTTTGCGGCCGTGGTTACGTCGATACACCTGGAGTAAGTGAGCATATACTGACACTACGATTCTTCACTGGGCCATCAATCATATTTTGAAACCAAGGCTCCGCATGCAAGCAATATGGTTCTGGACAAGTTCCTGGCACTTCTCGGTGGCCTCTGGTTGACCATACTTCAGAAAACAGTCAT
>QFEW01023635.1:0-13800 GCA_003316525.1 Termitomyces eurrhizus
TCATGAGTGGCAAATGTCTTCAATATAATCGCAATCTCAAAAAAGGAGTTGTCGAAGGTCGTGCATCAAGGACACATTGGAATTTTTTGAGCCCAGAACTACGATAACGTACAAAAGCGATGGAGGACTGAGGTGAGATGTATGATACGAGTTGAAACATGAGAGGATGATATCAGAGAGAAGAAAAAACAGAGGAAAAAGGTACTGTAACATAAAAAAAAATTGACAAAAACGGGGAAGCTATATCACAACATGTCCGCATTTTACTGCCAGTAACCTTGCTGCTGGCCGCGGTATTGGTAGAAATTGCCATCGTTGCCGCTCTGGGGATAGCCAGGGTGTCCTTGCGGGCCATTCTGGGGGTGATGTGCACTCTGCTGAGGTCCTGCGACACCGCCCGCACCTCCAATACCAGCGCCCGCACCAAACCTGGCGCCACCATAAAATCCTTGACCTTGGGGAACTTGTCCACCGTGGCTTTGCCCTTGAGGCTGACCTTGGCCTTGGCCTTGTTGGCCAGCCCCGCGACCCGCAGAAACACTTCCAACATCCTTCGCGGCATATTTGTAGGGTGTCTCGGGAGATCCAGCACCCCTTGGTCCACCAGCATTTGAGTTGGGTCCACCGGTACCTGCACCTTGTCCACCGGGGCCCATGAATCCTTGAATGCCCAAGTTCCCGCTTCCGTACAATTGTTTACCATAGTCCCCAGTGCCAACCCCTGCCTGGTTCAGTCCGAGGGAGTGTTGTTGACTGTGCTGAGAGTGGTGAGGGTGTGGCTGATAGTCATCATATCCTCCCTGAGGGTACAGGCCCTGGCTGTAGGGGTTACCCTGTGGCACAGCACCTACGCCAGCACCGGGTTGTTTGCTAACAGGACTCGGTGCAGATGCAGGCCCAGAAGGGGGCTGGTACATGGTAGGGTACTTGAATTGAGGGACAGCACCATATGGAGGGTTGTAACTATAGAATTGCTGGCTTTGAGGGTAGGTATAATACGGATAAGGGACAGAATAGCCCTGAGGAGCCTGGGCACCAGCTGGTTGTGGCTGGCCCCCGGCCTGCAGAGAACCGTGGGGCTGGGCGCCTTGGGCATTGGAAGGTGGTATCCCACCACTAGCAGGAGGCTGTTGTTGGGGTAAACCTTTGACGTCCTCATGACCGAGAACACTACGGTTGCCAAATGCACCCTGCTGGTAGGTGTCATAGAAACCCTAAGTCGAGATGTGAGGCTGATTTTTCAACGTTCAGTCAAAATACTACTTACTCGCTGATTGTCACCGTATGTATTGTAATCCTGCCCAAATCCTCCGAGGTGTGATGCCTGCTGGTGCTGGTGCTGAGCACCAAGCTGTCCAAATGAGCCATAAGGACTGTCCTGCGCCTGTCCTGCGGGTGGCGTCGGAGTATGGAAATAGGGCCCAGAAGAAGCGGCGGCGTCCCCTCGGCCTCCAAAGTAACTTGAGTGGGAGTTGTTCTGCTGCTGTGAATGCAAGGGCTGTTGTGAAGGATCCATATGCGTTGGCAAACCATGTTGAGCATACTGATTGAGCGGTTGAGTATGCTGGGGCTGTTGCGCATGTTGTTGTTGGAGCAACTGTTGCTGGTGGTGGACAGACGCCAGCGAGTGCTGTTGTTGTTGTTGGGGTTGATGGTGCTGCGCTTGTTGCTGAGCCTGTTGATGTTGCTGTTGAGCAAACGGTTGGATTGGAGAGGCTGCGGCGGCAACAACATGAGCAGGAAGCTGCTGCGAAGGCTGTGAGACTGATGAGGGAATAGTGTGAAGAGGTTGGATGGCCGGGGTTTGTTGGGTTTGTGCTTGCTGTTGTTGAGAGAAGATTGTCGTTGAGCTAACGGATGTAGCTGCAGGTGCAGTCGCGGGCGGAACTGGTAAATCATGAGCCACAGGTGCCGGCACTTGAGCAGGGGTTGAGGGGGCTTCGGGTGCAGGAGTCGCGGCCTCGGGCTCGGAGCTACAATGATAGTTACTGGCAGATACATCAAATGACGTACAATACAACGCACGTATTTGATTCTAAAATGCTGTCTCCTCCAAGAGATAAGCTACCAAACTGCATTCCGACCTTTTCAATCCCAGAGCCAAATGAGCTCGGCATGACGACGGGTTGATCGATATTTTTGTAGCGAGCGCTCGTGCGATGCGCTGCAGCTGCAGGACGGACCGTCAACTTCGGTGAAGGGGTTGCAGCAGCTGCCTGAGAGATCACCGGTGTCACGATAGGTGCAATGGGAGCTGGTTCAGACTTTGAGGCAGGTATTTGCTGCTTCTCAGGCTCAGTAGGAAGCGGCTCTTGTGGGGCTTCTACCTCGGCCTCGTGTTTTTGAACTTGCTCATTTTTAGGTTCTTCCGCATCTGACGCCGATGGCCAGCTTTCTGTAGCCGGCTTAGATTGCGGCTCATCGTCCCAGGTCGGGGCTTGCGCCGTGGTAGGTTCCTCCCATTTCTGAGGTTGAGGCTCTGCCTCGGGTGCAGGAGCAGGAGGTTGAAAAGGAACAGGTGAGTGTGAAGGAGGTGCAGGGGCGATGACAGATGCAGATAGAGGTGCTGGAGGTGGTGGTGCTGGCTTCTCTTGAGGTCTATATGTGCGAGCAAGATTAGGGAAAGAACCAAAAATAAAGATGCAAAGCAGATGTACCGTGCAATTTGAGCCCATGATTTCTTTGAAGTTGCAGGATTCGACACCGTTTTGCTCGGAGTTGGAGTGACCACAGGCAAAGAACCACTTGGATCGGGGTCGGTACCCCATGCGGTGGGCGTGCCAGTACCACCCCATGAAGTTGAAGTGGCAAGAGATGGCGTGGCTATCTGAGAAGGTGACGCATCAGTCCACCCAGCTGATGGTGTGACTCCATTCTGATGACTGGCAGACTCATGAGCGGCCGGCTCAATCGACGCGTCAGCAGACTCGGGGGCGTCCTTTGGCGCTATCGAAGCAGGAGCGGCCCCGTTGAGTTGAGGAGAGCTATTGTTGTCGACTCTGGGGCTCCGACCATTCACTGCACCGCCCCTTGCGGGACCACCGCGACCACGGACAGCACCACCGCGACCAGGACCGCCTCTCCCACCCCTGCCTCCTCTCCCTCCTCGAGTGTCGCCACGGGGAGGGAACGAGTCTTTCGAAGCGTGAGCGGAAGAAGGCGCTTTTTTGTCCTTCTTACGGGAGACTGAGCCCCATTGCTCGGCAGTGCCTGTCAAGACTGGATTAAAAGAGAAAAAAATGGGAAAAAGCAGGAAACAACCTTCGGTTATTCTGTTAGCAGCTGTCTGGACATCACCCTGTACCTCGACAAGCAGGGACTGGAGGTCTTTTTGGAGAAAAATGATGAGAGACGAGCAGGACGAGAAGGACGCTGCTCACCGTCGCTTGTCCAGCTGGGGAACATTTCTTGAAGAATCTGGGATTGGGCACGATACTTTGGGAGGTCCGGGGCATCGTTGGACTGCTGCTGGCGGAGGGCGGACTTGTATTGGGACATGGTGGTGGAGGAGAGAGTGGCTGTGACAGTAATATTTGACCGAAAAATCAAACCGAAGCGTGGGAAAGTGGTGCAACATGAGCGCCCGCTGTGACTCGGCCACTCGAGAGGTTTCCCTCCAACTCCCATGGACTCGTACCGTCCTCTCCCTCCCAGTCCGGTCTCTCCCCCCGTCGACCCCAATCGTGTCCTTGTCGTCGTCACCCTCGATGCCGAGCGTTATACCCCCGTCGATCTCGCTGATATCCTCGATCATGGCGCCGTCATTCGCGCTCGTATCCTCAACAAAGTACGCCCATCCTCATCTTCTTTCTCTGCCTTCTCAACCACCCTGCACAGCTCAGCGTCTGGGGTGCTGAAGAACGGTCAAGGGCGCTCATCTTTGAAACCGAAATTGGCTCCCTTCAAATCGGACAGCCTCTGACCGACCGATCCCTCTCTGCCCTCTGCCGCGAACGTGGTGATAGCAAGGGTTCTTTGGCACTTATCGTCGACTGTGGGCCTTCCGCTCGACAGTCTCGTCCCCAAAGCCCTCATCCACCCACAAATCCATCCAACAATTTCACCACACGCGGCAGCCCCTTAAGCCCCTTACCAACAATCAACGACCAGGTAATACTGCTTTTGCGTGTTATTATATTAGATGCAGTCTATATATTTACAATCCATCTAGACACCATTAACCCGTCCTCCATTAAGCCTCCGTTCACCAATCGACCGTCCGATAGACATATCATCCGAAAACAATAATGTTGGCGGTGTATCTGAGCCACAGCCGCGACGAGTACGCCCTTTACCAGCGATACCTACACCAGCCTCGACTCCTAGTTCTGGGACTCCTTATGCAAGCTCACACGATGTAAAAAATGAAAACAATGACTTCTATGACTCTGCGTTGAGAATAGATACCTCTGGTGCCTCTCTTCAGGCGCAGGGACAAGAAAGTAGCAGGGCTACTAAACGCTCGTTAAGACAGCTTACTATCCCTTCTGATCATTCCCAAACAACCCCGTCCGCAGGTAGCTCTGGCTCTTCCTCAACGCCAAGTAAGCAGCAGCAAGATCTGAAAGTATCCTGCTCTCACTCTTCCCTCAAGTTCCGTTTAACTGGGTCCGAGGGAAGTTGATTGGCGGTAATGGGGTCGATAGCCGTGTTTACATGGCTCTTAAACCTGAGAGCGGCCAGATCATGGCTCTCAAGCAGAAAGAGATTCCATTTTTCCCTCCTCATTCAACACGTAGACCATTGGCAGACTATGCAAAGCGATCCTTCCTTGAAGCTGTCAAATTTGAAAGCGAGCTCCTCCAGGCACTCGATCATAAGAATATCGTCAAACACTTTTTCTTGGAAGAAACAGATACGACCGTGAACATGTAGGTGTCCTTACGCCGTCTTATGTGGGATACTTTACGTTTTGATTAATACTGGCTATTTTCGTCTGTGTAGTCTTATGGAATACGTTCCTGGCGGCACTTTACGGGGAATTATAAAGTCATTCGGACCATTTCCCGACAAAGTCACCAAGTTCCTCACCGCACAGATACTCGATGGACTCGCTTACCTACATTCTAACTATATCGTTCATCGGGTGAGTGATGTATACATTTTCCGACAAGGTGCACGCCCATCAGTCTTCTGACAGGATCTGAGGGCTGAGAATATCCTCGTTCAGCAAGACGGCGTCTGCAAAATATCCGATTTTTCCGTCTCCAAATTTGCCGATGGTGGAGGTCGAGTCTTTACTGCGTTACAAGGGAGTACATTCTGGATGGCACCTGAGGTCATCACCACCAAAATCCATGGTGGAGGATACACAAGCAAGGTTGATATATGGAGTCTTGGTTGTCTCGTTCTAGAAATGTGGTCCAGCGGTCGCCCGTGGACCGGCCTAGATGCCTCAAAAGTCATGAAAAGGGTATGTCCTTTTACTTCTCCCTTCCCTCCAGTAAGTTTTAATTCCAGACAGCTGTCTGATGCGTTGCCCCCGCCATTGCCAGACGGCCTCAAGCTCTCACAAAAGGCAAGGGATTTTTACGATAAATGTTTCATTGTGTGCGGTTCAGCTTCCCATAATTCTTGTCTCGTTGATGAATTTGTTACAGAGATCCCGCCTCTCGCCCTTCAGCATCCGATCTCAGAACCCACCGTTATCTCAACTTGCCAGATGACTGGATATTCAGTCTTCCAGCAAGTCGAACGTCTGGAGGGCCATCCCGCGACACATCTCAACTTGCTACACCAACTACGCCCGTGGTAGTTGTCGATAAAGCCTCTCAACGATTTGGTTTGCATGGGTTCCCCCGGTACTCGTCTTCTGGACTATCGCCTTCAGAATGGCTTCAGAAGAATACTTTGGATCTCATGCAGTATATCAGTCAATCCGAGTATGATTTCAAAATGCGAGAAGAATACTCCTCGTGGGTCAAGAGCTGTCTGCTATTTCCCGTAAGTCGTATCACGATCGTTTAGGTCATGTTCCTATGAATTAGCCAATATGCAGCGTCTTATCATGTTTTCTTGCGAGGCTATATATGATTTGACGGAGTTGCGGACCGCCATCCATTCCTGGAAATCATGGGACACCCAGCTCACAGCGTTGATCCATTATCAGGAAGTGAACGACAGGCTCCTCTCGTTCTACGGCGATATGGATCAAGTGCACGGACTTAGAACCATCGTAGCCCTCGATGTGGATGCGATCTGTGTGAATTTTCATTCAATTGTGACAAATGAGGAATTGTTCCAGCGGATGCTTGATCTGCGAGGTAGCGAGGCTCAGTCAATACTCGATTTACTCCAAACGGTCAGTGCCCCACGTCTAATCCGATACTCAACTCTAATACCACACTCGAAAGTTACTTGACATATCGACTTTGGCGGTCGAGTTCAAAAGACACTTTATGGTCGCGATGTTGAGGCTTTCTCGAAGGTCTGGACTTCATCCAAGTCTTCTTTCGCAACGCCAAGTTATCTTGGAAGGCGCCTACCCAATTGCCTCCGGGCATTTCGGGGATGTTTGGAAAGGGTCATTTCGGAATCAACAAGTAGCAGTCAAGGTGTTGAAATTTTACGCCTCATTCGAACTGGAGAGGCATCTCAAGGTCTTTTAACAACATCACCGGCATCAACTCAAGTTAGTTACTAAAATCTTGATTATAGAATGTTCTCCGCGAGACGTTAATTTGGCGACAGTTACGGCACTCAAACGTTCTTCCTTTTTTTTGTCTCCATCACGTCCAAGATGATGAACGCAGAATCGGACTTGTATCACCGTGGATGGATAATGGTAATTTACAGCAGTTTCTATGGCGGACCTCCGACGCAAACCGTGTCTCCCTGGTATGAATTATAATTTCCAAATTGCTTAAAAAGTAATGGCAATCATCTTTTAAGATGACAGATATTGCAGAAGGTCTTGAGTACTTACATAACAACCAACCTGCCATTATACACGGAGACTTGAAAGCTGTGTGTTTTTTGTCATGAGAAGTGTTTTTGTCTTACTGATACTTTGTAGGTGAACGTATTAATTACGGACACACGCCGTGCGTGTTTGGCTGATTTCGGCCTCTCAACCGCGTCAAAGTCACAGGTCTTCAATATGTCGTCCTCATCTGACCGGGCAGGTGGCACTTCTAGATGGACTGCTCCAGAACTATTAAACGGATCGCAGTCTACTAACACACCTAAGAGCGACGTTTATTCATTCGGGTGTATTTGCTATGAGGTACGCCCTTTGAGGTAGTCCTCAGGAGATACTAATCCAAGTGAACAGATTTTCTCTGGGGACATACCTTTTTCCGAGGCAAGTTTGGACTCTGCTGTGATTTACAAGGTAACTGTGCAGCGTCAACGGCCTTGCCGTCCCGAGAACTGTAAACCTCATGGCAAATCGCCATCATCCCTTGGATTAAATGATCACCTATGGGGTATCGTGGAAAATTGCTGGAACTTGAACCCAAATGATAGACCCACTATGCGGAATGTGATAGCGATGTTACCCACACGGACTGCGCCAGTCCAGCCTGGTGCCGAAAAATACTACCAGCTGCCCCACAATGACAGCAAGGGGAACCTCATAACATGGGCCAGCAATACCCAGCAGCTCTGCAGTCCCTAGATCATGTCAAGGACTTAGTTTTGCAAACATTTTCCCTTCAGGAAGACATTGCATTGGACGAATCCTTAAAATTAAAGCTATTCGACCCTTGAAATAGTTTATCTTTTCAATGTTCAATAGAATAGATACAGGCAAGCTCTACGAAATTGGTCTCCGCCTATGAAACTTGCATAATTCTTGCTGCTATCTCACCGATTGCATAAGCCGCAGGCTGTTGAGACCACAACATAGTCAGTATCCCATCCGATCATTGAGAGTGTACTGACTTGTGTGTGCGCCGACAAAAGAAGAGGCAGTATAGAGGCGTCAACAACGCGGATGTTTCTCGTGCTCATATACACTTGGTGTCAGGGCTCTCTAAAGTGTTGTCCCTACTCACCTGTATACTTTCAGATTGGAATCAACGACACCATTTTTAAACCTAGGAAGGAGGGAAGCGGTTCCGACAGAATGATACTAAGATGATTATATCACTTAGTTTGATAGATGAACAGTCATCGATAAACCTACACCGCAATTGACATTTTCTTTCACAAACTGTAATCGCGAAATAATTGGTACCCAGTTGAGCCTTGATAAGAGTAGACATACAGTTTCCCATTGTGCATCCGAGGTAACATTGGCAGCTGGAAAGATCTGTTATCTCAGAAGTGAATCTAATGCATTGACCAAGAAACTCACCAGTAGGGAAGACTTCCTTTTCGAATATTTCTTGGAAAGAATGCGTCTGAAAAAATTTGCGCCCATATGCAGTAGCTTTTGCTAGGAACCACCTATCCCAATCTGATTCCAACACGTTAGGATTTATCAGCGGAAGGTCATCGATAGAATTGGAGCGTATGTGCTTGAAAACTTTCGTTGGTTGATCTAGATCATTTTCCATAGGAGAATATCTGCTTACAATGCTACCGCGGGAGAGTGGGTGGAGATGAGTGATGGCCATGGAGACATAGCTCCGATTAGCTTCCTTTACGGGTCCGCCAGAAAACGAGTTGAACTGGGTTGCAGATCGAATAACTTGCAAGGACGGATGCACCTATTCGACATGCACTTACCAAGAGGTATTCAGCCTGGGGAACCTCGAAAATCATGTTCTTGATTGATTGAAAGAGGTCTTCTTGTATAGTTGACGGTTTCCTTTCTAGTATCTGGTTGGCGACGGCTATCTCTTCCATAGAGAGGATGTTGGATACAGGTGACATATTTACAACACCGTTTGCGAATGTCTGTCCGGGCATTTATTGCAACTCTCATATCGCCCTGATAGACACGTACAAGCCAGCCTTTGCCCTTCTTGTACAACTCTTCTTGCTATAAAGATGCGTGGTACTCATCATAAAAAATTCTGCAGTGCAAGAGGTATACCTCAGCTTTAAGAGCAAGATCGTATGTCAGGGCATCAAATGACTCATATGGCTCTTTGAGCATATAGGTCAAGATTGTTATCGTACTTTTCTCCCTTGTCAGAATCTACCATGCTTGGAGGGGAAAGACGCGACTCACTGATCCTCGTAATTTGCTCCAACACCAGGAAGATCAATTTTGACGTCGATTTTCAGCGGGTTAAGGATGTCCTTATCACCGATGCCAGAGAGCTCGAGTAACTGTGGTGTACGTATTGTGCCAGCTGAGAGGATGACTTCACCAGTGGACTTGACCCTGGCGAACTGCACAGTATTGTCAGGAAAACGGACATGTACACCAGAAGCTTGAACAATCCCAGTGCCCGTGATATTGAGACTTGTCGCAAGAGCACCATTGTAGAGTATAAGTAGGTTATTTCTTGCAATAACAGGATCGGCTAGATATGATATGTCTGAGCTGTGACAGGTCATTACCTTGTCGCTGCTCACCGTAGGCGAATTCAGCAGTAACACGTCCAGAGGATTTCACCTCGGAGGAAAGTGAATAAAAAACTCCCTTGTTACTCCCACCATAGGCGTCTGAGTTGAAGTCATGCCCCAGTTCGATAGAGGCGTTTATAAACTTTTGATGTTGTCTGCAATGTAGTGTCAGGAGGCTTTGAAAGACAGAATCATACTCCCTCATACAGCGGCAAGAATGCAGGGAATGATACATTGACAGGACCAGCCGACCCCAGGCTGTTAGGCTCGATGACGAAGCCAAACTCATCTGTGAGTTCCTGAGACGGCCTCTCCAAATTTTCAGCCTACCAAACCAATAGTCATTCGCAAGGTCTGGTGAGAGTCACAAGATTCTGCACTTTTTTCATTGCAGAATAGAAACGATCCCAATTCCATCCAGGATTGCCCAAATCCGCAAATGCGTCGTATTCCTCTCTTGCCCCACGTACCCAGACAAGACCGTTGACAGCACTATCACCACCTAGAATCTAAACATACCCTTGGGATGAAAAGTAGAGACGATAAAACATTCCATACTTTTCCAGAGGAGAGGTTTATCGTCTGGTTTGCAGCATGTATCTGTGGTACAGTCTGTGGTACCTTCATTTACTTACAAAGCTCAAAGACTTTCTCTCTAGTACTTACGTTGTATAGCCAATCAATGTCAGACCCAATGAATGAAAAAGACTTTTGAGGAACAGTAACAAGAGTACTGATCATGGTCAAATTATGCGCTAGGAGAGGAAAGGGATCACATGCGACTCAACGCACTCGTTGATTCCAGACCTCCCGGCTTCAAGCACTAGTATTCTCTTTAGGGGGTTTTCTGACAGTCGTCGCGCAACAGTCAAGCCAGCCGTCCCTCCTCCAATGATGATCTAGACCAGTCAGGTTGCTTCTGAGAGCCTTGAACAAATTTGAAGCCATACATAACTAGGATTAAAAGCATGCTGAGCTATGGGAACAACACGCAGAAGCTTGTACATACTCAAAGGTGGTAGACTGAAGGACGGACTTTCCTAAAGGAGTAGTCGCTCGAAGATCAATGAGAGTATTCTGTACACCGCCCACGAGAGCAAGGAGAGTCGCTATAGTCACAAGCATCGCGCAAGATTGGAGGAATATTGTAGCGATAGGGTGACAAGGGGCGACCGGTTTCTTAAGTTGTCGAAAAATAATGACGTACACGTATTGTACTGCGAAACTCCGCCCGAATGAAATCAAGAAGCGCAAAGCTTCAATTCTCCGGCTAATTCCGGCTAATTCGCACGGAAAGCCAAGATGCGTATGCATTCTACAAGCAATTACAGTTCCAGTATGTAGAATCTGTACATGTATGTACATCAATATTTTGGTCGTTGGCATCTAGATCTGGCCAGAAGGGCCAAGAGGGGTTTGTCCAGGTTGGGTGGGAGAAACCTCGAGAGGCTTCATCGCAGGGAAGAGAAGCACTTCCTTGATATCTAAAAATTACGAAAAAAGACAAGTTGAAGGATGATAGAAGCGAAAAGGATCCAAATATAACTCACTAGTAGAATCGGTCAAGAACATGACGAGACGATCAATACCCATACCCCAGCCACCTGTCGGTGGAAGACCATGTTCAAGGCTGGAAAAAAGCGGATAAATGAGTGAAGCGCCAAGTATGGGAACTATAGAAGATGCCTTACGCGTCAATGAACGTCTCGTCGATTCCTTGAGCCTCGTCGTCACCTTGCTCCTTTTGCCTGACCTGTTCCTCGAATCGCAAACGTTGTTCAAAAGGATCATTCAACTCGGTGTAGGCATTGCAGATTTCCTTTCCGCACAAGAAGCCTTCAAAGCGCTCACACAGACCAGGTCGAGAGCGATGCCACTTTGCCAGAGGAGACATCACTTGAGGATGGCCGACTTTGAAAAGATGATGGTCAACGAAACCGGCGAAGGGGGAGAGAGTAGAAAAAAAAAAGTACCGATGAAAGCTGGTGAGATACAGAGAGGCTCGATGAATTCCCCTACAAGCTGTATAGCGAATGTCATTGATGCTTCAACAGTATCACAGTGGAGCCAAGGGTGCATACCTTATCAAGTAGGCGAGCATTGGTGCGAGGTTCGCTGCACTCGACGTTATGCTACAGACATTCATCAGGATATTTCCACAAGAATCCGCAATTCGGGTACCTTCGTGCAAAGTTCCCTCAGCCACTTGTTAGCCTCTTCGGTATGAAGGGTGTCACCTGGAGGGAAAGTGACACCAAGCTTCTCTTCAAGGGTTTCAATCATGTCATAACGCTTCCAAGGCCGCTTAAACTCAAGTTCCAATTGACGAGCGCCTTCTTGGCCTTTATTGCCATCAGGGTGGTATACGAGCGTGGTCGATCCACCTGTCAAAGATCTCACCAATCCCTCCACCATCACTTCAGTGATACCCATCAAGTCCTCCATATCAGCATAGGCCATGTAAAACTCGCATATGGTGAACTCGGGGTTATGCGTCAGATCGATGCCTTCGTTTCTGAACACGCGGCCGATCTCGTACACGCGATCCAACCCACCAACGACCAACTCCTTGAGGTAGAGCTCGGGGGCAATGCGCAGGTAAAGATCAAGATCGAGATCATTGTGGTGTGTGATAAACGGCTTGGCGGTCGCTCCTCCGGCAAGCAACGAAGTCATAGGAGTCTCAACTTCCATGAAGCCGAGATTATCAAGGAACCGGCGAATGTAGTTGACAATCCTGCTACGTGTGACGAATAGCTTGCGCGTGTTGTCATTTAGAATGAGATCCAAGTAACGCTTACGGTACCGGGTCTCCTGATCTTTGAGACCAAAGTGAGTGGAAGGAAGCTGATGCAGATTGGGCGAGAGAAGTTGCATAGATGACGGGGAAATGCTCAATTCACCCTTCTTGGTACGAGAAGGGAGCCCAGTCACGCCTACAATATCTCCACGGCGAAAGATATCATGTGTAGTTACAAAAGAATCTGGGTCAGCAGCATCCCTGTAGCATAACTAGTCAGAGACGCGTTAATTGTGTAAAAAAAGGAATTTTTTTTTACTGTTGTGTCGCCATAATCTGAACCTTGAAACCCTCGCCATGAAGATCATAAAACCGCAACTTGGTACCACTAGTTCTGATGTTATGAATCCTGCCAGCAAGACTCACAGGAGGGCCTTGGAACTTGGTGCCCGGTAGAATCACCCCTTCCGGGCCATAAGTCGTAATATAAGACTGGATGGAGCTCGTTACATCAAACTTGTGAGGGTACGGATTCGGCGCCTGAGTTTGCTTGAGATGAAGTATTTGACGCGAGCGCAGTTCAAAATATTGCTATCGCGAAGGATGATTAATTATCACGGTTAAAACTCGACACTACGTTCGGGACATACGTTGGGGTTGAGCTCATCCTCGGAAGGCTTCGCCTCGACTTTGGGCTTTGCCTCGGGTACGGGAGCCTTGGCGGCCTTGTGAGCCTCCTTTGCTCTCTGCTTTTCACGTCGCTTCAGTTCCCTATATGAATCGCATCGATGAACATCCCAAGATCAAAAAAAAACTTACTGTTTGGAAATGAGTTCGCCAGTGACAGGGTCCTTGTGATTACCCGTAGGTTCAGTCGCCATAGTTCTACACAAAGCTGAACGATAATTTGTGGCAACAAACGTAGATCTGACAGATGCTGGTATCAGTAAGGGCCAGACAAGCCTGAGCATTCACTTCTTTTCAGAGATTTTCCATGATCGAACTCAATCAGAGTCACATGCTATTATTTGTTTGGCATTAGCCATTCATTACAAACACCACTGATGCCTTGTGATAAGATGTTACAATGAACAGATTACGATTGGTCCGATTCTCATATTCCCTGGATCACCGAGTTGACAATGCTGATCTTTTTCCATTCCTACATGCATCAATTGAATACAACACAGATATATGAAGAAGGACATTGCGAGCGTGACGGCACTCAAAAGACCAAAAAAAAAGTAGAACATCGAGTGAGGAGGAAGGAACGAAGGGGAATCGGATGACTCGGATAAAGCTGATGTTGGGGAGGTCGAGGAGGAAAAAGCGATAACTATTACCACATACAGCAGATGACAGTCCGAGAGAGGAAATGAAGGTAGTAAGAGAAAAACAAGGTCTACAAAAAAGCAGGGTCAGAACCAGCAGAACCTCATAATCAACGAGGAGGGGTCCTGCCGATCAGTTGGCACCCCTGGGCGCTTCCTTGTAGGAGATTGCCTTGAAAAAAGAGGTTGAGAGAGAGGTGACAAGCCAGAAACCAATAACGCACAGCCTCTTCATTCATGGCGCTGATAATGGTAACAAGGAGATCC
>QFEW01023636.1:0-10113 GCA_003316525.1 Termitomyces eurrhizus
TCTCAGTCTCATTCCGTAATTGGTGCTCAAGCGCTCATGCATCAGTCATGCATTACAGTCAGTTTTGTCCGCTTTCCCTCATGCATTATTGATCGTTATGCCATCCGCTCTTCTATTATGCATCAGTCATGCATTACAGCCAGTTTTGTCCGCTTTCCCTCATGCATTATTGATCCGCTCTTCTATTATGCAAGACTCATGTGCATTAGGTACGTGCCTCCAGGCCCCCTATCCATAATGCAATACTCATGCATTGGAGGTGCACCTCCACCTCTTTCTTTATTGATAATGCAGTACTTATGCATGAAGTCCGTGCTTCCACTTCCTGCTCCATCAATTTGTGATGCAATACTCATGCATTAGATGTGCTTGCTCCATTGATTCGTAATGCAAAACTCATGCATCAGTATGTCTGCCTTGCGACATTGATCCATGATGCAATACTTTTATCATGCATTAGTTGCGCACTCCCACATCTAGTTTTTCCATCATGCAATACTCATGCATTATCTATGCTCTTCTGTCCTTTGCCTCGTCTGCTCACTTGAATTTTACCCGTCAGTTACCCACTCATAATACAACACTCTTGCATTATTACTTACTATGTCAATATTCCTGTCAGTTCTCTCATAATGCATTACTGCTGATTCCCATCAGTTATCTACTGGTTTGGCTGGTCGACTTGCCAGCATGCCCATATTTTTGTAATTTTTGTCACCTTGTATAGATCCCATAAACGCATTACTGCTGCATTAATTATCACGTTACATTTTATTCTCCCAGATTCCTCTCTGATCATAGCGCAACACCTCATTTCATAATGCATTACTTGCATCACGGAGTATATTCCTGCTCCTCATGCATTACTGCCCACACCACTGTTTTTCTGGTTGTTGCATCACTCAACCACATACTTATTTTATTTCTGGTTCAATCCTATGTTGCTCATCCTCATCCAAACACATAACTTTCCCCATTCCAGTAAAACATTGATATAAATCAGTTGTATTGTGTATATACAGAGGATTGAGCTATGATTCACCAGCTCCAGCAGATGAAGATGTTTTGTATACTTTTAATTCCTTGTAAAGTTTTTTGAGAGTGTCTGGAACGTGATGCCATAACTGAAAGAAATTTTCATGTAAGGCAATGCAGAGGACAGCTTGGCGGGAAGCATAGGCTATCAGGCCTTCTTGATGGAAGCTTGTGACAGCACTTGGAGCGTATAGAGTCTTTGATATCCATCATTGTTCACGATGCATAAAATATCTCAAAACTCGGTCCATCTCCGTTGCTAGTAGTTCTACTTCCTCCGAAAAGCGCATTGCTCGTGCACGGGATTTGCACCATTCAATTCGGAGGGCTGGTCAAAATAGGTAAGTCAAACACTCTGGAGAACATATGGGTCTACGCACCATCACGCAAATCTTCAGAATTTTCACTGGAAACCCCGTAAACCCTCCAGATCCACGAAATCTTCCGCTTTCCTTCTGAGACCAATTCACTCTCAGCTTCTGAAAGTTCCCGGATGTCAGAAGTTTCTAGAGGATGTAGAACATTCTGCCAGTTATTTGGACCGATCTCACCAACATCACGTCCATCAGTCAGTAGGATTGACAGGGAATCTAACGCTTTATATGCAGCCCTGTATTCTTCAGCTGCGGCCTGGATTTTTGCCTGAACTGTATCAATAGTGGTGCGAGCACAAGTGTTGGCATGTTGTCCTTGAATGAACGGGTCTTTGAATCTATACAAATGTGAACGGATCTGGAGACTACTCCGAAGGGTCTTGAGAGTCTCATAAGCCTGGGCTACGCATAGCTTCCATTCAATACCTGCGAGATGTAGGTCAAAAGGTGTTTTGGCTCCAATTTGCGATGGCAGCCAGAGAGAAATTGTATAGGGCAGCAGCAGCTTCTTCTGTGCTGCAGCGCCCTGTTCTTCAATTCTTGAGAGAGTAGTAACAGTAGGAATATAGAGTTGATTGATCCTTGACCATGAGGTAATCTTACGCTGTAGTGTGTTGCAACGTAGCTGAACTTTTGTCCGTTGTTGATCCTGGAAATGAGTCCAGATCTTTGAAGCTTCCACCTTAAGCCCACGTCTTCAAAATGAGTTATTGAGCAAGTAGCAAAATATAAGAAAATTGACATACTGTTCACCCTCAAGCTCTAAGCCACAGGCAATCAGAACACTTGGTGATACATGCTTATCAAGGGATGTCTCTTCTATTGTACCAGCATTCCGAGATTCAGCCTCTGCCAACTCGTAAAGAACCAAAACCTGTGTTGGTTCTATACACAATAATGCATCAGTTACGATGATCTTACAGAACTTATGCAAGGCTCACTGGACACCTTTGGAGTAAACGGATTCGGCTTTGTCTTATCCTGTTCCCATGCCTCAATTTCTGTTTCCCATCTTACAACAAGATCCCGTGGTAACAATGCATTTAATTCAAAATGCGCAATGAAGTGATCAGATATTTCAGCCGTTGCAGCTTTGAATTTATGCAGGAGAGTCTGCCCTGAAGTCATTTTAGATTGTATGTGTGACCAAATCAAACTTAGGTAGAAGGATAAATCAAACTTACCCATTGAAATCACCTTCTTCCAATTGTGGTCGGCAAAGTGACAATCGAGGGCATCCCTGCGTGAGCCTGGACCCATTTCTTTTGTGCTGGGTGCCAACGGGTTGGTTTCTGCCCAACCATGTTCAGAAGCTTTGCCATCTGTTCGACCAACACCAAGACCGTAGTGCAAGGAATAGTCAGACCGGCAACTGACTACATGAGCAGATATATGAAACTTAGGAATAAAAAAGCAAATATGGATGCGATTCAAGTAGAATAGGAAGTCGTGATTTAGCTCTGCCATTCGCTTTTTCAGGTAGACAGACCATTGGCATGCAATATCGTACGATACAACCAAATATTCCAGCTTTGAGTTCATGAGGCTCCGATAGAATAGATAATCAATGTTGCAGTACCTTATAACCCATCCAACATCAATCATCATCATCAGGCCCAGAGGAATCTCAATAATCAACGTACCTTTCACCAACTTGGAGATCTCCTACAGAAGAAGGACGTTTCATATCATGGCGTAAACATTCAATTGTTGCGACACCCGTTGCAGCTAGACCTTGATTGAACTTGGAGTTGGCTAAATTGACAGCTTCATGTTGCGAGCAGTTGGATTTCTACAATGCTAGTCAGAATGTGATTATGAATAGTACATATTACAGTACAACGTACCAGTTCAACATCATCTTTGTGTTGATGGAGATAGTCCTTATAGTCCTTTTCAGGCACAAAATATGCAAAGCCAGCACCAAGGTCGGGATCAACTTTTTTGCTAGACACATCCTTATGCTTCAAACGAAAATTTGCATCAATGCCAACAAAAAGTGAGTGAAGCCATCTGTTCGAATATCATCAGTTATGTTGTCATACTTTGATACTGATTAAATAAACTTCTTATCATCTAGGGTGTCCCTCCAATTCTCTGGCATATTCTTATCTGGAATCGGGCATGCTGGACATTCCACTGCACAGGATCCTGGTGTTGTTGAGATTCCGTTCTTCTCATGTCCACGTGCTCCACGTTTAAGAGTTTTGAGATAACGCCACTGACGTATCATCAAGCAAAGAGATTCATAACGATTCTAAAGGGCAAGTGAGGTGAAAAAAAAACAATCTGCTAATATAGTAAGGTGTCTGACTTTTGGAATATTCATCCCTGTATTGTCTGTAAGCCGCACAAGTGAGTTGTAAAATTGAAATGCAGATACTTTGGATTCATAGGAAAGTATTTCTAATGTTTTGAGCGTCGCAAAAGTTGTAGCCATCTTGGGTTTGATGACCGTGGCAGGAAAGAGGCAAAAATGAAGGAGCTGGACAGCATGAGAGTGACTTGATGCACCACAGGCACAAAAGCCGATAGCAAGAGAGTGTATACCACTGTTGTCAATGACAACAAAATTGTCCCAAGGATGAGGATTTGGACATCTGATTCCAGCTAAATGACCCAGCTGTAAACGTAAGCCCAGCAATTTGAGATTTGTTTTCTCAAAAAACATCCCGTTCCATTTCTGGTAAATCAATCAAAGAAGGTTCTGCTCAGCAAGAACATAACCCACCTGAACACGATGAAATGGGTTGTCAAAGTGTTGCCTTACAATACATTCTCCACATCTCATGCCACGGCCAATGCAGTCGATGCATTCATAACAAGCAAGATTTGCAGGGGACTCCTTACAACATGTACATTGATCTTGGTTGTCTCCATGAGCGTCCATACTAATAAATTCTTGCAAGAATAATTCTCGAAAAGGCAGCCAAACTCGTAGAGGCTCATCCTAAGTATTTGCAATGGTAAGTACTTTCCAGTTATGCAGGGTTCAACTTACACCAGGTCTTTTCTTACATCTAGGTGCCTCTTCATTTCTATCCTCCAGATGCAGCAAATATGCAGGGTCATATGCGGTATTTTCTCTAATAAGGGCTTCTAATGGCAACTGACCAACAGAGAGATTATTGGTTTGTGTGGTTCTCTCCACTCTGGAGAGAAAAGTAGTCGAAGTGTTTGCTATACCATTAGCTGATGTGTAATGTGTATGTTGGATATCTCAAACAACATGTTTTTCTGCTTGCTTGTATGGCTGGTGTGACTTGTAACTCCTTGCTTGGTACCTTGGTGCTCGCCCCATGATACTGGGTAATGTGTAGTAAGTGTAGAAATATTGCGGCAATTTACTTACAGAATAGCACTTGACACTGCAACAACTTACGAAATGATAGGATGGGTCTTCCTTGCTGTGGCTGTGGTAATGCAATACAATAGAAGTAAATCACAATTCATTCAGTACCAGATACATGCATTGCAAATAGTATCTCGCATGTTCACATCATAACTATTTGCTGGAGTTATGAATCTTTCAAAGATTGTACAGTCAGTTGTAAAAAAAGCCACTGAGGTCACACGATGAAGGCCAATTGCTAAAGCTTTATACATACTAACCTGACATGAGCTTTCAGTAAACGTCATACTAGCTGACCAGCTATTTTAGCAAATGTGTTGAAAAAATTATGGTGGTTGTTTATGCTATTGACTTGCACACATTGACCTGATGAAAAAGACAGGAAAATTTGTCAGTTGAATCTGAAACAACTCTGAAAAGATCCTGACATATTTAGAGTAAAAGTAAGAATTGACGCATGTAGAGCTTGCTTGCTAGCAAGTTTGTATTAACCAACTCAACTCTTTGACTCATACTCCATGGGTCGTTCCCGCAAGTATCACACTGAAGAAGAAATTCACCTCACAAACTGCTGTAAGAGTAAGAAATGGTATGATAGGTGTGTTTACCATGTTCTTGTACATTGCAAACTCTCTTTCATTCCAATTGACCATTCCAGAAACAAGTCCGCATTGGCTCAATTAGAAGGTGGATCACCAAGTTCTCAGTAACTATTCTGCCTTCACAATCTTTATCTTTGACGCTGACACTCATTACAGTAGTCAATCAAAACCAACTAAAGGGCAGAGAAATAGAAAATCGTTCACTAAGTAAGTGATTGTTTTTATTACATATCACACAAGTCCTTTATGCACTATCACTGCTATGGGAAAAATCTAGCACTAAATACTGCGACCAAATCTTTAATTTATCTGGGGTTGAAAAGGACTGGAAACAGGCTGATGGGGTTCGTCAACGAGTAAGCAAGACTATTCGTGGGCTCCAAGAGATATTAATGCACGGCATGGTTGATATTCGAGATCTAGAATGTCTTTATGCCCGAAAAGAACTGTTGTTTCAGAGCTATTATTGATCTGGTATCATAAATAATATAATAGTTACATTTGACATTGGACGTAGAGATGTATATAAAGAGAACTTATAGAAATACAGATAGAGAAATGACACAACATTTAAACCACTAATTTTCAGTGACCATTAGCAAAAGCTTTATTAAATTTGACCATAGCGCAATTTTGTCAAGTTTAAGTGACTGCAGAGTGATAGCCAGTGCCATTTTGATGCATTGTTATGCTCAAGAAGCACATTAGGGTGACTCATTTGTTAGCATGTCAGAATGTACGTGTATGAGCAGGCAAGGCTTTCAAGTCACAAAAAGATCCAGAATCTAGTTGTACAGTAGCTTTTGAGAGAGGCGATGTGCTGATAAAATGTTAAACTGGCATCAAGGGGCATCAGATCTATAGGTGCTTAAAACAAGATACTTCAGACGGAAAACAAAATCTTTATTTTTTTTACCTTTTTGTATACATACATAAAGGAGATTATCCAATAAGGTGGCAGATAGGTACTGTATAGTTCAACTATAAGATTTCGGCGTATATGCCGAACGACATCCAATCACCAAATACAGTATCCAACAAGAAAAAGTACAAAAAAAAAGAAAGTAAGTTTGTGGACCCAGTTTTGCCGACATAGGATGACATACTTTTTCAGATGGGGGTTTCATGGGCCAGCACACCACAGACAGTGTTGTTGCAAAGCCTGTTGGACAAGTATTGAGAATGTAGGGCCGACCAGAACTATGACCAATTCTGGCTTGATATTTTCGAGAAGTGGGAAAAAGAGTTTCCTGAGCAGAGTGCATTGTTTCCCAATATCCCAACCATGGAGAAGTCATCCGAGGACCAGAGCACACAGTTGAAGAAGGCTCTGGAGAAACGCCAAAAGGTAAGCATCATGTATCATCAAGCATAAAAGCTAAAATAGTGATATGTATTCAGCAAATCATCTCATGGTATTGATGGCGGACTCAAAGCAATGCTCGTAAGGCAGAGAAAAAGAAAGCCAAGCAGATAGAAAAGATTCTACAAGGCTCTCAGTCACGTATTCCCCAGCTGGTACATATCTACTCAGATATGTATTACAATGAGAAGATTGACCCTATTGTGGAAGCCGAACTTACTCCAGGTGCAAACAATGCTAAGTGCCTTGGGGTGATCAAACGGGTAACACGGCAGCTATGGGAGAGCGAGACCGGTGCAGTTGTTGAGCGTGTACTTGCTAGGCAGGCTGAGCTCCGACGTGAGAAAGAGGAGGCTCTAGCAAATCCACCAAAGTTACCGAGCGCAGAGGAAATTTCTGAGTACATATTCTTTTGTTTCGAAGTTGGAGATTGAGCAGTGCCTAATCATTGGTCAGACATCTTGAAAACTTGCCTGCCTTTATGGGTCAATTTCTTGAATGGATGGAGCTTCACACCGGTTGGCAGTTTTCATGTGTCATGGGTGGTCCTGACCCATTACAAGATGGAGATATCCATGTAATCAGGTCAGTATTTAGTAAAGTAATCATATATGGCATGCTTAAATTTTTTCCAGTTATCATGTCAGTAAAACTCCATCAGGCAAGGATTTTGCACAGAGCTATCAAGATTTTGACAAGGTTGTGATGGCTCCATATACAGATTTCCTGTATGCCGTTTTCCATGAGCAACTTATTTCTCTATGATCAGAAAATTTACGAACTCCAACTTGTTAGCTGACTGTGTACGCCAAGGCCAAGCATTGGCCTCTGCTGAATTATCGGAGAAGGAGGGTAGTGATGACCAAACCCATAGATTGACCAATTCCGTCGGCACAAATGCATTACAATCTGAGACTGTGGGAAAGTCACAAACGTTTCTGAGGAAGGGTAAGAAGACTAGTACCAGCACAACAACTAGGACGGGAAATGGTCATGAGATGGAGGGGACAACTAATGAGATGAGAAAGAGTACTGAGAGTGGAAAGGGTCTGGCTCCTTTGGACTTTAGTACCGGTGCCGAGACTGAGATGGGGAAGGGCAATGCAGCGCAGGAGATAACTAATGATATGAGTTCTGAATCCATTGGATGTCTGAATGCTTCGGACTTTTCTACAAACGCCCAGTCTGTTACAGGTATATGATGTATGACTGGTTGAAATCTCAACTCACTGTGTTATGTCAGGTATTGCGAGATCTCTAGCTGATGACATGGCTGGGTCTTTTGCCGATAATGCAGCATCTATTGCAGGTCCTGTTTCAACCAACTCTGTGCAAGTAGTAGCCACGACACCTGTCAACCAGCAAAATAATTCCTTATTTGGAAGCGACTCCTTGCTGACATTTGATGCAGCGGCCTGGTCATCGAGTGAGTTTGACTTAGCCATACCTCAGCTTGTATCTCATCTTATTTCTAGCTAATGCATTAGATATGGCCACTGATGCAAATGCACCAGTGTTACAGTCAGGGCATAAGTAATATATTTTTGGTATAAAGTATGCATTCACCGACAAAATCAATTATTAGTCTTACCCACCAGGTGGACCGGGCCTGGCGAATTCATGTCGTCGTTGTATTTTTCTCGTGATGGTCATACAGCCGAAAATTATAATGCACCCATTGAGACTTTGGACACAACAAATAGTTATGATTTCAGTGCATTGTCCTTCGACAATCTTGGCACTATGACAAAGTCTGTCTCAGATTCCCACAATGATGCTTCTCTGAGACCATGGGCAACAGATCTATTTTTTTCTCCATTCACGCCCTTGACACCCACAACATTACAGTCTGATCAGAATCTGTCAACAGCCAGTATCTCTGTCCCTTCATCGAGGCTGTCTCAGCCAGTTTCTACGCATGTTGGAGCTCCTGCAGCTCCATCAGATCCTATCCAGGGTATAGAATCAATTCCTCCTCAGGTAATCACATCCATCAATGTTAATTCCAAAACGCCTGCAATACCCACTGATCCAGCTCCTTACGGACCTGTGAGCTCGATATTAACAGAGTCTGCTGTACCAAATGCAAACATCCAGTCTCGCAGTGGGAGAACTATCATCCCTTCATCTTGTGCAGAGAAACTTAACGAAATTGGCTCCGATATATGGACTACTGCCACTGGGAAAGAGAACATTTCCCTCAATGTGTCCAAGACACTTGTGAAACCTGACTGGATAGACGCAGTGCATGGTCACTTTGTTACCTGCAAACTTGGCAATGAGTGGACTGTATGTGTAGAGTCATGGGAGCGTTTTGAGGCAGTGCTATCATACCATACAAGCAAGGTAACCGTCCACATTTCAGCTGGTACCATTCCATGTATTAATGCAGCATGAGCAGGGACTCCCTGTAATGGACCGTTCCGAAGAGTGGAAACTATGGACACAGAAGTCCCATTGTGCCTATGGTAACACGCCCATTATACGCAATCCGATGGAATTTGGACTGGCTGTTATTAAATGGTGGAAATCGATCCAACCACAAATCCGCCAAGCGTCATCCACCGACATGCCTGTTCCTGTTACAAACTGCATGAGTGACGGTGACATATGGGTATCCTTGCGGAGGGGAGGACCAAACAGGATGATTAGCATGATGACTATGCTGGTATGGTGGGGTCAACGTGCATGTTTTATTGATAAATACCAGGATGATTCGCGATCCCTTTGGAAGGAGTGCGTAAATGACATGCAAGCTTGTTTTAAAGCCATGATTTCCAGTAGTTCTCAATTGAAATGGGGCCACAAACGTACCGTGCCTGCTAACAACTCCAAAGCAAAGCGGTGCGTCCACTGTCATCAATCTTACTTATCTATCTTAATTTTTTCCATAGTGTGAAAATCATGTGAAAAGTTTGTTTCTTCTTGTTTCTTGTTTCGTTCATTTTGTCTGGACACTGGTCTGCACATCTTGATAGTATTTGATATGATGTATTTCTTGCTTTTCTTGTTCGTTTATTTTACAATATATTGTTTTAATGTATTACAAGCATCAAGAAAAGGCGAGAAAACATAAAATATAGGTCATCTAATGCATGAGTATTGCATCACAAATTGATGGAGCAGGAAGTGGAAGCACAGACTTCATGCATAAGTACTGCATTATCAATAAAGAAAGAGGTGGAGGTGCACCTCCAATGCATGAGTATTGCATTTGATGATCAATAATACATGAGGGAAAGCGGACAAAACTGACTGTAATGCATGACTGATGCATGAGCGCTTGAGCACCAATTATGGAATGAGACTGAGAGGCAGGACACTGGTAAAAGTGATGCATAAGTATTGCATAAGTGTTGCATAAGAATAGTGTAAATACTCAGTTGG
>QFEW01023637.1:0-29485 GCA_003316525.1 Termitomyces eurrhizus
AATACACTTTGGATCTCCCTCTGCCAGCTGTGTGACTGAGCCACAGCCTCTAGAGGTCGCCCTTACAGCTCTCAGAGAAGACCTGCATCAACTCAAAGCACAGCAGAAGGACCTGGTTAGATGCAAGCACTCCTGCCTAATAGACATGCACTAATAGTCATCTTGTAGATTGACATATGGTTGATGGTTAGGGAGGTTAAGGATGACAAGAAACTCTTCCTTGATGCAAGGAGAAGTTTCATCAACAAAGTTATCCTGCTACTCCAGAGCAAGCTTTCTGACAAGGATATAACTAGACAATTGAAGGATGCTGTAAAGAAATAGACCCAAAGAAGTGGAAGGAGCAAAAAACAACCTGATCTATCGACTAAGGCTGGTCCGTCAATAGCACTGGCATAAGAAGACTGGATAGGTCATAGGCCAGCAGCAGAAGATTTGTCTGATCTGTTATCAATTCTGAAGAAGAGAAAATGACTGAGTCTTCCAGTGGCAGGAGATTTGTCTGATCTGTCGCCAAATTTCAAGAAGCCAAAACGGGTGACTTATATTGGTCAACGTCCTCCTGGTACTATTCTTGACAGAAGGAGCAGGAGGACAAGGATGAAGACAAGGATGAAGAGGAAGAGGAAGAGGAAGAACAAGAGGGCAGAATACCAAAGAGGAAAATTACTAGAGAAATGCTATTGGGCAGGTATCTGAGGACAGCACCTCATCGCAAGGGTCAGCACATCAACCCCCCTTGCCAATATTGCACAAGTAAGCAGCTACAGTGTGTCAGAACAAAAGGCAGCACCACATGCAATTCCTGCTGGCTCATTCATAAATGAACATGCAGTCTGATGCTTGTCAAGAAAACTATCAAGCCCGGCAACAAAAAACAGGGGAAAAAACCACTGAGAAAGAAGTCAGTGATGATTATTGAGAGTGATGATGGTATGAAACTCTTTTCCTGCTTAAATAGCTAACCAATAGTTAGCAGATGAATCAGCCAGTCGAATCATAGGACCATCAAAACCATCTATCCATCTATCTCAACTGTCGACCTCTAACCGCCCAGTGGATCCTCTTCCAGGCAAGAGAAAGGACAAGAAGTGGGCAATGAAATTTAGTCACAGTGAGGACATTGTAGCTGGTGTAATGGCAAGGGTGGAGAGCTATTTGAACAGGATAGAGAATAGGTTCCAGGAAGCATTGCAGAATGTTGGGGAGCAGGTGTGGGATGGGTTTGTCACAGCTGAAGATAGCTGGTTACCGCGTATTAAGGACTTCTTCCATTGCTATCAGATTCAAGTTGATATGCTCAGTGGCCACATAGAAACCCTACAAACCAATGTTTCTCTTGTGAATGAGACATTTGCATTCCACAACAGATAGATCTGTCAGATAGAAGAGCAGATCTGCCATATTCGGGATATGGTTGACACTTTGCAGAGTTGACTTCACATCTCCACTCATTCCTTCAGTCTGTCAGCTCAGGATGATGTGACAGTGCATTCAACAGGGCACAATGGACTTGGACCCATCATTGAAGAGGAAAAAACCACTCCTGACCCCACTGCTGATGTATCCGTTTCTACTGGTGACACCTCTGCCCTCACCACTGACTAATCCCATCATACCACTGACTTATCTGCTCTCACCATCACTTTGTCCCTGCTTCAACAAACATCCTCAGAGACATCTCCTGCACAAACATCTCCGTCACCCCCTCAACTATTTTCTGTCCCTCCACCAGTCTCTGCCGAGGACCCTCTTCCTGGCCCAAGAAGATAGGCTCACAGCAACTTCTGAAGTAGTCGGCCGCCGATGCAATGGACCTGATTATCCAGTCAGCTTACTGAAAGACGGAAGGCAACAGAAGACAAGTAAAGATTGACGGTTGATTACTCCACAGTGGTTTTTTTTGTTATGATAGACATTGACATTGCTATATTTTTGTAACACTATAGTTTACAAAAATGTAATGTAACATTTCTCCCTTCCCCACATCAATGACGGCAGACTGGTTGAATGACCTTAGTGCAGCTGCTACTCCTTTTTGCTAGTGTAGATATATTAATATATTGAGCTGCATCCTCCTGTAGCATTTGTGCTTGAGACTTGCGGTGTCGCTTGGAATTTGTTGACAATTAGTTAGGCAATGCCTTGCACTTCTTTTGGTTTTGTAATGCCAGCCTTCCTTCACCTTCAAATTGGTCATTGTCCTCATCTTGAAAAATGTCAAGCACCCTTCTTGACACTCTATCTATATCTAGGAGAACCATCACTAGGGCCATTAATTGGAGGGTCTGGATGGCTCCATCCTTTTTATTGTAAGAAGTGGATGGTAGTGGCATCTACTACTGCTGTATCATCACCATATTCATCATAAATAGATTTGTTGTGAGCAGATTTGTTGTGAGCAGATTTGTTGTGAGCAGAAGCTGATACATTTGGTCAGGATTCATTGTGAACTGTGGATTTGTTGTAGCACTGAGGCTGTGGAGTGTGCAGTGAGTGCAAGACAGAGGGTTCCTCCTGTAAGTCAGACAGTGGTATGTATAATACGTTAGGTGACAGGGAAAGTGTAGGCCCTAGTTGCTACTCCAAGTTGGCTGCAGATCCAATGACTAAAACAGATCTACTATCAGCGGCTCCATCATTAGCAATGGTCCTACTGTTGCCATCAACTACTGCTGATGGTGTTGGCCTCTGTTTCTGATTTTTCTCTCCATTTTTGCATGTAGCCTTACATGCTGCTGCTGCTGCTGCATTTTTTTTTATAATCAGCTCAGATGCCATACTCGGCAGCTACTGGCTGCTTGTGACGGTTGAGATAAACTGTCCAATGAAAGATGTCACCAAATCTATACTGTTCTTGACGGTCTCTCCAGAAGTTTAGCAGACGCAATAGCTCAGGCCAACTAAGATTATGGGGATCTTGGAATATCAGACCCTCTGGAAGATACCTTGAATGTATGAATTGCTGATCATTGGTCCTCACTGCCTTGTAAGGAGCAGATTTATACCAGTAACCAGACGCAATTTTTAACGGAATGACCAGATGATGAGCAAAGGTGGAGAAAACTAGGATTCACTGTAATGAGTATTTAGATAGTCCCAGACAAGCATTTTCAATTCTGCCCAAGTTTAAATATATTTGATCCTGGATCTGCTAGTAATATTGGGAATCCATCTCTATCCAGATCAAGGATGAGATCATAGTATGTAAGGATAGGAAGAGTCAAATCATGGAGTGATTGCATGTTGGATGATATGTCTCTACCAAGAAGAGCAGACATGTAATCCATCATCTTCTTGTTGAGGTTACTAACAAGGTCAGAAAAGGAGTCTTAAAAGGTAGGTCAGTTAGCATGGGTCAAGTAGGACATATTGTCATGACTATAATTGGTGTCAAAATTGTTTAAAGAATGATGGCACTACATATATTCTAATAGTCATGCCTTCATCTGCATACCAACCAACAACAGTCCAACTCAACATGCCCATCTCTCTAAATCGAAGCACATCTGCATCGTGCACACGCTTCAAACTGTGCTTTTGGGCCTTTCTAGAGAGACAACAATTAAAAAGCAGAATCAAGTAGATGGATGGGGGATGGAAGGAGTACCAACTTGCACTGAATTTCTGGTGGATTTTTTTTTTGCTCCATTCTGCTGCCATCTTCTGTAAACAACTTTCCTCCTGCGGTGTGAGTTGATGCATAACATTTTTGACAGCCACATTATATTGTGCAAATGCATCCAATCCTGAGGCGTTGTGATCCTTATCCCTCAACAAGTTCTGGATCTCCTCATTTATCTCCTTTGCCATTGTCTGCCAGACAACATCTTGCAGTGAAATTTTCAAGAGCATCTTTGGATCTTTATGCTGGTAACAAGGGCGCCAGCAATTCTTGATATACTGGACAACCTTCTATTCAAGCAAATGATGTCTAGTTCTTTGCAATGAGTTGCTGTAACTACTTTGATTCTCTCTGCCCACTCTTTCCCTGTCTTTGGCTCTGTTCTCTTAGTGGCCCAGTAGTTGAAGATATCTGTTAGGATTTTATCCTTCAAGATAGCAGTCTGAGCTTGAGGAGTAGTTGAGGAGCGGTAGAGTTTCTTATATGGTTCAAAGATAGATCTTTCTTCTGCTGTAAATATTAGTTTCACTCGTCTTTTCTTTGGTGAAAATATTGGTTCAGGCGATTGCAGAAGGGCAGACATGTTTGTAGACAATATAATTTTCTGCAACCATACAGTTCTCAACTGAAGGATCACATGATAAAATATACATTTCTGTTCAGTGTCCATTGATGACAAACAGATTTTGTTTGTCATCAACAGATAGAGTCCGCTGTCTGCTGGTATCCAGCCTGTTCAAATTGGGGCATATTGCCGATATCAATGAGCAGTCTCATTAGATTTCTGGTACAATTGCTAGGTCCTGGCCATAGATATTTGATTATGAACCTGAACTTTCTGAAGAAATACAAGCGACTAAAAACAACAGTCATCAGGCAAAAAGACCTCATCCTGTTTGCTGAGGAAAGGACACAACTCACTCAGAACACACAAGGGTTGCCAGTCTTCATAACACAATAGCTACCACTAGATCCCCTTTCTATTGTAACTGGTGCACCACCTGTAGCATTTCCAGATGATAATAACTTTGCACACTTGGACAATAATCCAATGGTAGATGATGTAGATGATACAATGCCCATATTCATAAGACATATAAAGGTGATTTAAATGTATACTATTATTGAAAGTAAATTATTCAAGTTCATACATAGACACAGGCAGATTATCTTAATGACTTCATCAACTATGTTCCACAGTTGCTCAATAGATTGCTTGGTTATGAATTAATAGATGACGTTACTGATTGCCTTGCTTGTCCTGACCATTATCTTGTATGATAACAATGCCATGATTGCATTAGGTCAAGAATATTCTGTTGCAAATATTTCCGCCATACGCATGACTCCAACCTGTTTCACCAATCTGAAGTATGGAATGGTAGGTATTTCAACCAATGAATTTGTCGAATACTGGAGGGTATTTCTATATCCAACACAATTCATTGCATGCAAACTGTCATCAAAAGAAGGTCAGAGTCAGAGCTCTTGAGGACCATAAACAAAAAAAGGACATTCAGGAGCAAGAGTTTCTATGACTCAAATATCAACTGGATGTTGAACTTTCATCAGCGGATAGCAACCTAGGACATCTGGCAGCACATCCATCCATGACTTCAGATTTCCTGAGCAGACTTCAGGATGCCAGCCTTGATCAAATTATGGAAGAGGAAGAGCAACAGGAACCAGAGAATAATGTGTCAATAGAAGATATTCCAGAAGATCGGCCAGCCATGAATGAGTTCTGTATGAATAGATATGATTGCTTTGGGAATCCAATACAACAGATTGTTCACACAACTGGAGTACACTACATCACTATCATTTCATATGAGTGTTCTGGGATAGATATTTTGGTGGAGGATATCATCTGCTTGCAGCTGGTCCCCAGTACATTTGATCAGACACAAACATATTTTACAACAGCTATGCTGGACAACTTCTATCTGACAAATCTAGAGTGTAAAGCATCTGCCTACCAGTACTGGCAGAAAATTGCAAGAATAACTTTTCTGATTGCATCTTCTGGTAAAGTAGATAATCTTTACCACGAGCTACAACAAATTTCTTGTTCATGGCGGTGGCTGAAGAAGTTGAAGTAGGCAGGCTTTGGCCATAATGAATTGAGGCACCTTATAGCGCTGGACTGTGGTAAACTTACAATATTCTGTCCAACTTATCCCCAACCAGGAGTCAATCTTCCATCCAACTGGGAAGAAGATCCTGTCTGGTGGAAGTTTAATCATTCTTTAATGATGGATGGCAACTTCAAAATGGATCACGTCCGACATTCTAATCCTGCTCATGATGTATGGTATTCAGAAAGTGATATGATAGCCAGGAGGGATGAGCTCACTTGTCAGGTTCCGCTGACGACGGGGGCCTCCAGAGGCAAGCAGGTCCTTACTAGGCGGACTCGAAGTCTACGGAGAGTCTCCAGGTAACGGAGGGTGAGCTCCGGAGTTTTGGGTGGAGCATGGGGTGGCTACGGAGCGCCGGAGTTCGTAGGAAGAGGTAGAGCAGGATTCTGGGCTAAGCCCGGAATACGGAGCAGGAGTGGGCGGAGCCTTGCTAGAGCGGAGGAGAGGAGGGGTGATTGGAAAAAGAGACTGAGATCGGGAAACTGAGACTGGAACCGGGAGACTGAGTTAGAATGGAAGCGAGACTTTTAGAGGGCCAAGAGACTTGAGAGGATAAGACAGATAGATTGAGATAAGTATGAAATAGACAAGAGAGTATAGAGACAAGTTTATGGCAATATCAAGACTACCGTAACGTACTACAAGCTGCGGATTAAGTACCAGGTGCCGGGTGAGTTCTGGGCCTTCTAAGTAAGGTCTGTGCCCCTCCTCTATGTGGTGCATTCTGTGCAGTGTATTGTCCGGGTATCAGTCCCCTGCGGTCATATAGTCCTGGAGGGCGTAGGTGGGTTGCGATGTATTGCCCGGGTTCAGGAGTGGCGCCAGGAGGGCGGCGTCAAGTAAGGGGGCAGCCCCCGGCTTGATTGATCGAGGCTTGGGACGGCGTCCAAGGCACGTGGCGCGTTGGTGGGGCGCTTCAGATCTTATCCAGAGGCTGAGCATCGGGTTGGGCCGGGCCGGTCTTGGTCAGAGCGGTATCGGATCTAGTCAGTCTTGGTCCGGTGTGTTCCGGGGATGCACTGGGGGGGTTGGGTTTCAAAGGGTGGGTTCCAGGCAGGACTTACTGGGGGGTCGGGGTGGCGTAGGTGTCGCTTGTGACATCACCCACTATCTCAAGCGTGCAAAGAAACAGCCAACGGTGAGTGACATTCTTTAACTCTACCTGTCTGCCATTTACTCATAAATTCAATCCTGTCTATCGGCTGTCCATTGGACCTTTGTCTGTTCAGGGAGCTACTTGTGAAAACATATTCAAAGCTATTGAAAAGGCCCTGATGATGAACAAGTCGTGCAACATTACTAGTATTGTTGCAATGGCATGTATACAGCATGGCTGCTTTGCTCCTAATAGTGTAACAAACTTAACTCATGGTGAAGGCCAGGTTTATACAGACTTTTCTATCACATAGGCAGTTAAGACAGCTACATGGATGGGATTCAGCATCTTCTACTAGTATATGACATAACATGCCAGTGGTATATCAAATTTTCTGAACGGCTTGCCAAGGCCAGAGAAGTCCTGCTAGATAATCTACTCATGGACTTTGCAATAGGACTTCTTCATATCCATGGATACAAGAAGGATTGTTTTTTCTGCTTTGCCTTGTCTTTCATTCCCAGGGCCAGTCATTTGGCTGGGAAGATAATTAAAAGTCTCTAGTCTACACTAAATGAAGTCTTACAGATGGCCCGTATGGCTACCTTAGCACATCAGGCAGAAATTCTTGATGATCATATATGTGACTCAAACTGGAAGAAGCTGCTTGACATGGTTCTATTCCTATGTTAAAAGTATAAGACTGCTGTTGAAATGAGAAATGCAGCCATTTAATATTTCACTGAGCAATCCGTCAAAATATCAATGAATTTACTAACAAGCTGGAAAGCTGAAATAGCTAAAGCAGAAAGACTCAGAGAGGAAAGAACCGTAAAGCAATGGATATTATCAAAGCTTATACAATGACCTTCAATAATGCAAGTGAAGACTGAATGGCAGCAGACAGTGAAAACTACTCAATGGATGTTGCAGCGATAGATATTCATTTCTTCTGGATTCAACTTGCCCTTGACATTGAAGAGCAGCAGTAAAGTGTATTGCTAATGGCCCAACCTATTTCACTAATTGGAAGCTCAGAATTGCAATTCAGGACCAGATTCGCCATTTGAATCAGCATGCAAGCAATAATAATCAGCAAAAGGTTGAGGTGGAAAGAAAACTATTAAGGGTTCAACTCAATGTCCTTGCTGCTTCTCAGAACAGGAGCAGATTTATTGCTAGTGGAAGGCAAACTGCCTCTCTGGAACCGAATGAATTTTTCAGAGCTTTTGACAACAATGAAATAGCGGAAGATAGACAACTAGCGGATCTGCTAATACCGCCAGCAGATAATCTTGGACCAACAGATATAGTTGTTCCAAAAACCTTTAAAATCTCCTTTCCATCTATGATTATGGGTAATTTCTCACCATTAACAATGATAGAGCGCAATCTGCGCTTGATTCAAATTGAAAGACTTCTACAAGCCCTTTGAGAATTCATTGCAGAGAAATCATTCCTATATTCTCATGTTGTTCAAGTAGCCCCAAGCAAGAATGTGAAAACTCGAGCTGGTGCATCTTTTCAAAGAGTCCAGGCCTCAATCCTGATGAAGGCTTATGCCTATGCACAATGCCACAGTGCTTTGCTGCAACTGAGATTGGACCCTAGCATTTAGAAAAAGTATCCAGTTTTACAGAAAGCGAATTTAAATGCAAGCACAGCTATATGAGATCCCAACATTCCTGGTTCATCAAAGATCAAGGTATCTTAGATATGGCACTCTAATTTTGATGCAGAAAATAAATCTGCAATTATTTCTGAATGTGAGTTCTCTTATTAACATTTCTGTTATCATTACATCTGTTCATAAACATATCTCTTCAGTTAATTGTGTTCATTATCTATATGCTAGAGCACAATGCAACAGATAAACAGAAGAATGTCAGCTTGTCACGAGTGAAATGGAGTAGACAGTTTAGTATTTCTTCAACTATGCAGATATTTGGTCGAAGCGTAGTATGTCAGTGAAGAAAAGAGGTCTCCAGTCATATGTCTACAAAAAGGTGGCCATGTGGCAAGAATTGACCTCGATGGCAATTGATAAATTTAGGCAGGTGCTTCCTGATTTTATTCCCCTCCAAACTGCAAGAGATCTGCTGTGAAAATAGTAGATGCAGAGACAGATTGATATGACGGATGCAGATACAGATTGATATGATAGATGCAGAGATAGATTGAATTGATGGATGCAGCTTGCTGCTATCAGTGGATGATCAGAATGGATTTGTAACAGTCACGTGCAATGGAATTGTTGAAAATCACTTTTGTTTACAAGGTACAAAAATCTGATACATAGCAGTATCTACTTCTACAAGCAACAGTGCAATGGCATCTACCTCTGTACCACATAATATCATATTCCAAGCTACTGTACTAGAAAATTTGCAAGAGGTTGTTGACTACATTGAGTCACATCTCATTGCAGCACTTTCTATATTTGGCAATCTTGCACCAAGTCTTGAAGCGGAAGAGGCATGGATTATCCAGCATCTAGACAAAGAGTTGGTAAGATAACTTCAAAATGTGTAAATATATTAGGATTTAACTGTGTGTCATAGAACTTTGTATTGTCATATCTGAGGGCTGCATCACTGAATAATGTGGTCTGCAATGTTCCAGACATTATCAAAAGCATGAGCCGATTTTTCCCTCTTCAAAATCAGCAAACTTTGCCCATAGAGATCCTAGAGCTTGTTAATGGCCGTCAAGGTCTTATCAGGAATCTGTATGGCTGTGATTGGTGGAACCACATTGGCCAAAAGGATGTTCAGGTCTTAAGCAATGAAATGCTGGAGCATTGCCTTCTTGTACATCAGCAAGGCTTCTACTCTCTTGAAAGCTTCTTGGCATGCAACTGCTAGCTGCCTATGACATTGCCATCCGATGGATTGGTATCTGTCCCAGCACCAGACAATTTGCTCCATGTGTTTGCAGGTAGCAGATCTGTCAGGGGCTACCAGTGGACACTTCTAGCCCTAGACAAGTGGCAGTCACTGAAGAGGATGGAACATGTGCCAATGGCAAACGATATGATCCACCTGTTTGCTAGCAGCAAGTCTGTTGCTGCTTTCATTGTCAGTTCCATTGCCAGATCCATAGATCCTGCTCAGACAGGCCAATTGACAGGCATTGAGTCCCATACCAACAGTATTGATAGTGAGCAGCCTAATCCTCAAGACTGCCTCTCCATGGCCCATCGTACTACTCTCCCTGATGTCAACTCTCCCTAATGGCCATCCTTGATGCATATCAAACCCTCAAATGCACAACATTCATTCTACCATCTCTAAAGTCAGAGTAAACCTGGACTGGTATATGGCCTTACAATGGAAAACTCTCATTTTGTGGTTCAACCAGCATCCCAACTTCCTTCTGCCTCAGCAGCTCATATCTGCCAGACATTTATGGAGCTGGGGGAAACTGACAACAACCAGGTGAATATCCCTAATCCATCCATTAGTGATTCTGACTTAGAGGGTATCCCTCCTTTGTTTATTGTGGCAGATGACAAGATGGAAGACAAATCTTTGCTATCTTTATTCATTCCTGCAGAAGAGGAGATGGAAAACAAATCTTTGCCACCTTTGTTCATTCTTGCAGAAGAAGAGATGAAAGACAAATCTTTGCCACCTTTGTTCATTCCTGCAGAAGAGGAGACGGAAGAGGATTCTTTGCCACCTTTGTTCATTCCTGTGGAAGAGGAGATAGAAGAGGATTCTTTGCCTCCTTTGTTCATTCCTGCGAAAGAGAAGACTGAAGACAATAATTTGCCCCCTTTGTTCATTCCTGCAGAAGAGGAGATGAACGACAATTCTTTGCCACCTCTATTCATTGTTGGTGAAGGAGCAGAAGGACTAACAGTGATGGAGACCATGGCAGCTGGTGACGGCGGACAAACAGAAGTCCAGAGCGGTGGACATATGGCGACCAAGGACAAAAAAACCTTCCACTGCTATTTCTTGTGACAGCAGAAGAAATGGATGGAGGCATAGCAGCCAATGACAAAGAAAATCTTCCACCGCTTTTTGAAGTCCAGAGCAGCAGATGTATGGTGACTGAGGATAAAGAAAACCTTCTGCCACTATTTCTTGTGACAGCAAAAGAGATGGATAGAGGCATGGCAGCCAATGACAAAGAAAATCTTCCACCACTTTTTGATGTAACGGCTCTTCAATTCCAGTCCTCCCTCTTCCAACAATCTCCTTCTCCAACTCTACCTACTGATAACAATGTCTGGGAGTGGAAGAAATATGAGACATGTATGACTCAACATAAGGATCAGAGAAGAATTAATGAATTGTATCAACAACGTGAGTATAATTTGGCACTGGTAATCATAGTTAATTTATTTTAACAGAACAAGAATTTTGTGCTAAAGCAAAACATGGTCGATGTAGGCCAATTGGCTCTTTCAATCAAGCTGATCATACTGATAATGTGTCTGTTGATATGTCAAAGTCACCCTCACCATCTTCATTGTCAGGCCTGATAGCAAACTATGAAGACATCATACTTACCAGACCTCAGGGGCCATATACACCAGACGACTTTGCATTTTTGACAGCAGACTACCTGCTTGATGAGGATTTGTTCTATTCAGACGCATTACATGAATTTAATAAAGAAGAGGAATACACATCGGACAAATAATTTAATCCTTAGTTACTATAATTCTTGGCTTTTCCATTGGTTATTTTTTGTCAAGATTAACTGTCCTGTTATGCTACTGATAAATCTATTATAAATCTGTTTGATTCGTTACCTTCAATTGTGCACTAAAAAGAATATAAACTGACAATATTCTGCTAGACCACAGGACATTCTGTGGATTATACATAAATATTGCTCTAGTATTATGTACTATGCTACAGCACTATACTACAGACATTTCAATTAATTTGAACAGGACTCAGGTCCACTAAGATTAATCATCCCATTGTTTTAATTTATTATGCCACTCTTATAAATGCAAAAAACCACACACTATTCAACGATTACACAAGGGAGACTCAAACCCTTGAATTGTGCAGTAGAAGGAATATAGACTGACAATATTCTGCTAAAATGAAATTACAACCTTATTTTGTTTATCATACTGTGTAGTCAATAACACTTAGTAAAATGCTAGCATCATAAAGTTGATCCAGTCAAAACTCTAGAAATTACTGAAGAGAGATAAAAGATGCATTATCAACAAAAATATCAAATTCAAGTTTGGGTGCACCAGTAACTCACATGCTATAACATCAAAGTATAGTTGCACAGACCAAAACAAGTAAATACACATGATATAAGCACCTTAAAACATTATATAAGCAGGTGTACTGACGATTTGATTATCAAATCAGGAGCACCAGCTGACATCAACGTGACCAGCAATTTTGTTCTGTTATGCCACTCTTATGAATGCAAAAAACCACACACTATTCAACAATTATACAAGAGGGACTCAAACCCTCAAATTGTGCACTAGAAAGAATATAGACTGACAATATTTTACTAGATCACAGGACGTTGTAAATAAAATTACAACCTTACTTTATTTATTATACTGTGTAGTAAATAACAATTAGTAAAACCAAGTTGAGTTATGTCTAATATGCACTAGCAGGATTTGAACCCACCTCTTGTGCACAATATGAAATATCAATGTATCAATATTCTATTAGACTACAGGTCCTTATCAAAAATCAGTACAGTGTACATGTAGTGCAAAAATGCAGCAGTATAAAAAAACACCATTATACGTCATTAAGGTGGACTAGGAGAGTCAAACCTGCCACTCCACACAATACTAAAAATTGAGTGGGTTGGATCAACTATCACAGGCACTTACTACAGAAATCTATACAGAGACATGCAGAAACATAGGTGGGCATCCATTCATTGTGTTATCCAACCTTTGAATCTATCTATTAGTAATGGACCTGTGGTGCAATGGTTAAATATGTGTTCCGTTGCTGGAGGCTTTCCCAAGGCTGGGGATTCAATTCCCTTCCACAGGCATACAGAGAACAGAGTTATTTTTTTTTTTTGGTCCAACCAGCCCCCGTGGACCTGTGTAGGCCTCTGCAGATGTCTACTGGTGCCCTGCACAGGCCTGCATGGGCCTGCATAGGTTTGAGTCTATTGACATATGTCTGCATAGATGTCTGCTAGTAGCTTGTGTAGGCCTGCATAGGTCTGCAGGGCCCTTTTGTGGATGTATGCTGGCATCAGGGGTGGAAAAAGGAGGAAAGGGGAGGTGCACAGCCTTGAGTTATTGCAGGGAAGAAGGGAGAGGGGAGGGAAGTGGAGAACCTCGAGAAGAGTTTATTCATGCCATGACATCTGCCAATGAAGGAGGTTTTCACTTGTGGGCTGATGCCCACTGGCAGCCGCTGATACACATTGACATCTGCTAGTGTCCACTGGGCCTATGTGCACATGTGTGTGCCCACTTTTTATTGATCTACTGGACCATATCATACAGCACATTGTGACACATCCATGACTCTGTATTCTACAGCACTGTGGGCACTGCTCTGCTCCAGTGTAGTGGACTCTGCTGGACACATATGATACAGCACAAAGCAAGCTCCTATACAACATATGACATGTACTGTTGTGATGTCTCTATGTGCCACCATGAAGGGAGGTTAATCATGAAATTAACCTCATTGATGATAATAAGCAGTACAAGTACCATTTGCTTTGCTGTCTACAAGCACTGCAGGATCAGCTTTATAAAAAGATGAACAGATATATAAACACAAAGTGGTGGAAACTACAACCAGCAGTGCAAGCCACACCTTTACTTTGTATTCCCAAGAAGGATAGGATGTTACAAACTGCATTGGATGCATAACAGCGCAATGATAATACAGTCAATAATGTAAAACCTCTTCCAGATCAGGAAGTCATATGCAAAGATATTGCTATAGTGAAATATAGGTCAAAAATCGACCTAATAGATGCATATGAACAGATTCACATATGCAAAGAGGATATACCAAAGACACTGTTTTTGTCCTTGATGAGGACATTTGTGAGCAATATCATGCAAATTGGTGACTGTAATGCACCAGCAACGTTCCAGAAGTTAATGACCTCAATCTTCTGAGACGTAATTGAGAAGTTTATGCATGTCTATCTAGACAATATATTCATCTTTTCAGACTCCATTGAGGAGCATGAGCAGCACCTACAAGTTGTACTTGAATGGCTACACAAGGCCAGCCTCTACCTTAAATAGAAGAAGTGCAAGTTGTATGCACCTAGTATAGACTGTCTCAGTCATGTCATTGATGAGAAGAGTATTCACCCAGATACAGATAAACTCAATCAAATTTGAGAGTGGTGTATTCCATGCATGTATAATAATATTCAGCGATTTGTTGAATTAGTGAACTATATTAGTAACTCTTTGCCAGATATCATGGCATACACTGGGCCACTGATGGCCATGACCCAGAATGAGTCCTCTTTTCACTGGAGACCACTGCATCAGCGGTGCTTTGAGATAATTAAGCGCATTTGCATGAAAATGCTAGTGATCTGGCCAATTGATCCATGCATTGACAAGTCCATTTGGCTCATATGCAATGCATTGAAAACTGGGGTTGAGGCTATATTTGGCCAAGGTAAAACATGGCAAACTTGCTGACCAGCAAGATTTATGTCCTGTAAGTTCACTGCTGCATAGTGGAACTATGCTGTACATGAGTTAGAAACACTTGCTATCTTGGAAGCCCTCCTAAAATGGGAGGATAAGCTAATGGGATATAAGATCCATATCATCATAGATCATAAAGCACTCAAGTTTTTCAAGACTCAAGTGCACCTATCACTATGACAATGTTGCTGGATTGACTACATGTTGTGATATCAGTTCAATATCAACTATGTAAAAGATAAATTGAACAAGGTGGCGGACTGCCTGTCTTAATATTTTGAGAGTGATATTCAAGATGACGTCTATAACATGCATGACTATGTCCAGGCAGACAGACATATTGACCCAAAAGATAAAAACTTGCCCTTGCATAGGTTCTATGGGATCAAGGAACATACAGTCAAGTTATGTGCCATGCGAGTGCAGGAATCATGTCGCAGTAGGTGACTGCAAGAACAACAAGAAGCTTGCAATATTGAGGCCCAGGAGCTGATGGACCATGGAGCTCCCCAGCCAGACAATGTAGTACTTGCTGTAAGTATTACTGATAGTTCTGGGACTTGCTAGTGTAGAATATGACCTTCAATTTACACTGACTTTGACGACAAAATAGATTATTATTGTTGTGAATGCTTTTAATAATTTTGCTGAAAGCAGAGGTTTTGTGCTATTATTGTTGTTAATGCTTTTAATAATCTTGCTGAAAGCAGAGGTTTTGAGCTCTTATAATGTTGACTGCTTTCAATAATCTTGCAGAAAGCAGAGACTTTGAGGTATTATAATATTAAATGAGAATAATAATATTCTGGAAAATGGAGGTTTCTCAACAAACTCCAGCCTAAGCAATTCACTCCCTGGGAATCACTAAGCTTTTGCCTATCAATTGCCTGTCTATTCTCTACTAAACTTGGGCTATTTATACTGTTTTTTTGGTGCACAGACCACTATCTACATATGACTCTTTGTCAGAAACTCTCCAACTTTGAGAACATATTTGATAGTCCAATTTCCCTTTTGAAAGGCCTGTTTTGGTGCCACCAGTTCCACCATTCCTCCAGATGTTTTGGATTGCCACTTCCCCATTTGCTTGAGCTCCATTTAGCACAATCCCATTTATAGATCCTTCTTTCCTCTTTTAGCGCCTCCTTGCATCTCCTGCTTCTTTCCTTTTCCCCTTCTGGTTATGTCCAATCAAACATTAACTGATTTGATGATGAAATTGAGTTATTATAATTGTCAATGACAACAATAATATCCCAATTTCATCCTATTCCATCCGCTATGCCAGCTTCCATGCTTTTCCTCTCATGACAATAGTTAGACTATTGTTGAGCTAATAGTTTGAGCTGGTCCCTGCCTGTTGTTCTGTACTTTTCTGTGTATTTGTTGGGATGTTTTCAGAGATATATATTTGTTAAGACTGCTACCAGGAGGCTTATAGTTTTTAGCTCATAATTAAATGTTTATTTTGACTTCTGGTGCATGGTGTGTCCCTAACTGCTGGTACAGCGTTGTATCAGCAAGGTAACAATGCAAGAGGTGCCTCATAGTGGTGCTGAGATAACTCTCCAGCAAGCACTGAAGTTGTATGATCATCAGCTCACACTAGCTGACCTAGGCAATATGCAGTTCTGCACACGTATCCAGAAAGGATACAAGAATGACAATCTCTTCCTAGAGATTATGAACAATATCCAAGTGCATCTATGCTTCACAGTGAAGCAGCAACTTGTTTATCTTATCAGACCCACTGGGTCCAAAGATATCTGCATTTTCCAGGAACAGTCGCTGATCATGACTATCCTGGACCAGGCCCACAAAGTAGTAGGCCACTTTGGAGCTCAGAAAATGCTGGACTACATGCAACGCTGGTACTGGTGGCCGCAAATGGCCAAGGAAAGGAGTCAATTCTGCTTGACATACAAGCTATGTCAACAGTCAAAAGTAATTGACATTGAAGCTGCTGGGGAAGCTTCACTCACTTCCTATCTCAGTCAAACCCTGAGACTCAATTGAGATGGACTTTATAAGTCTGTTCCCAGAATCAAAGAGTTTTAACTACCTATGGGTAGTAATCTGTAGAATGACCAGTATGGTCCATCTTATTTCATTGAGAACAACCATGACAGCCTTGGACTTGTCTTGGATCTATCTCAAGAAAATAGTGCACCTTCATAGATTGCCCAGCTTGATTGTAAGTGATTGAGATGCTAAGTTTACTTCCAAATGGTAGAAGGAGTTGCACAAGCTGCTTGGAGCAAAGTTGCTCATGTTGATGTCATTTCATCTGCAAACAGATGGCCAGACAGAATGGGCAAATAGAAATATTGTGCAGATACTGCAAGCGTTTGTATGTCTTGATCAGAAGAACTAGATGAATAGATGTCCACTTGCTGAATTTGTGATAAATGTAAGCATATCTGAAACTACAGGGTATTCATCCTTTGAACTCAATAATGGCTATATGTCATCCATGATTCGTGAATATTGCACTGACAAAGCTATTTATGTTGGAGTTAAGCAGTTTGCATGCAATGCGCTAAGAAACTTAGCAGAGGCTCATGATGCAATTATAGAATCACATGTATGGCAGACAAAGCATGCAAATAATTGCAGGCATGATGAACCGGACATTGAGAAAGGAAACCTAATTTACCTCTCAACAAAGAACTTGAACTTGCTGAAAGGCAGGATGAGTAAGTTATGTCTCAAGTGGATTGGACCATATAAGGTCCTCAAGGCTGAGCCAAGCACGTCTAACTATGTATTAGAACTACCCCATGTGCTGCAGGCATGCAGAATAGTGTCTAAGTTCCATATATCGCTGTTGCAATCATACTTGGCCAATAGTGATGCACTATTTTCTAATTGCGCAACTCTGGAGCTATATAACTTTGGAACTGGTGATGACCAGGAATGGTTTGTAGATGACCTCATAGGTCATAGGTGGATGAGGAGAAACCTCAAATTCAAGGTAAGGTGGAGCTTAGGTAATACTACCTGGGAGCCGCTGGTAAATTGCAAGGATCTTGCAGCAATAGACCAATACTTAGAACTGCAGGACATGAAATGCCCTTAATAGCTAGCAAAATGCGCATAGAGCACATGAGGTGGTGAATGTAGACAAAGTCCACTTTGATACCTAGTTATTGACCAGGTGGCAACTAATTGTGGCTGTTTATACTACTTTGATAACCAATGAAAGACTGGGTGGTGGATATTTGTGGTTGTTTACACTACTGGCAGAGTTAGCAGATTTTTTTCTCTCTTTTCCTCCTAAGTCTCAGTACATGTACTTAATGTATTGTCTGCAATGGCCTATTGAGGGCCAAAAAAAAGTGATCAGAGCCTGCAAGGCTCTAGTAGAGGAGGGAGACCCCCAAATATACATAGTCAGAATTACAGAGGCAGCTGCCGTATCTGGTGGTGAGCCAGTACCAGTTAGCGGGAGTGGCCTATCCAGGCCACAAGGAACCGCTCCTATACCAGACACCCCTCTACTTGCAAAAGATGGAGGTTAATGATGAGGGGCACTATGAGTGCTAAGAGCGTTATTATCAGGTACCACCAGCACACTCACATGCATCAATACCAACATATGCAAGTACAGTGACGAGACTGTCAATCCATGCCATGGGTGTATTGGCCTGTGGCAGAACTATATGTGGAACCTGCACCACAAGCACAAGACTCAGCAGTGCCAGACACACTTCTTAGCTGACTGGAAGCAGCAGAACAGCCGGTCTCTGCAACTGCATCCTTTCTGCAGGACAGTTTGGCTGTTGTCGTAATAGAAGGACTGCTCAACCAGATTGAGCTGATGAAGAGGCAGCATGTATCAGCGCTGGAGCAGATCAACTGTGCATCTAAGTACAAAGTGTCATCCTTCAAGGAACCAACCACCAAGGTCAAGAGGGCTAGATATTAGCCCATTCAACTGGTCTAGCCTCCACAGGCTAGGATGCCATTGACAGCACAACCAGCATGCCCTGAGCAGCCTGCTCAGCCTATTGCCTTATTATTGCAGTTATCCACTGTGTCCCCTCAGGCCCAGTCAGAGTTACTGGCTGCCATCAGTGAGCCTCTGGCCAACCTGTCCCTAGATCAGTGAGAGACTGCACCATCTTGAGCCCCACCTATGGGGTCCAAACCTGTTACTGTGGTGCCAAGGGCACCAATTCATAGCACTTCCCACACTGAGCAGGAGGGAGAACTCTGGCATGAAGTGTGCCTGCCCCTCTAATGGCTCAGCCACAATCTATGTTGTCTGCCCTAGCAAAGCCAGGGCCATCTTATCAGCATTGTGGCTGCAAGCCATCTCTCAATGCCTCCAAACTGGAGGTCATAGCCTTTCCTGCTGGCATTCCTGCACAAGCAGAAGAAGTCCAGATGCTCTTCATGCTGCTGGTGTTTGTACCGGCTCTGCCAAAATATTACTCCATGGTCATCTTGACTCCAGACCTCCACACACCAGAACAATACAATGGTCTGGTAGTGACCTCAACAGAAAAGCATGTGCCTGGAAAAAACAAAGTGCCAGTTGCATCCTTGTCTGATGAGAGTAACTATGGAGAGTCAAGCTCAGAGTAGGAGGAGGACAGTGAGGAGGGGAAATCAGCAGCAAACTGATTCCAGCAAGTATTGTGCAATAAGTGCATAGTAAAAAAGAAAATGAACCATGCCAAGGAGTTGCAGGCCCTGAAATATAGGGCCAAAGATAAGTTCTCAGGAAGAATCCCCAACAATTTGGAGGTGAAAGTGTGGGGGCTGCTTGATATCAAGCAAACGAACTTGTGCTTCAGAGAAGCACTCAGCCACTGCATGTACTATTTGTATGCCATGAATACTGTGCTGATGGGAGCTGATGCCAACAGAGCAGCGTTGTATGAGTATGCTTCTGGCCAGCATGCCTACATTCTGGACACGGATTGTTTACAAGCACGCCTCATGTGGTCTTCTCTGTACTCCATTAGAGCTGGACCAGCTCTACAAATATTATATGAATGTACATGTCTCACATCGCAACTGAATTGTTGCATACATGTTGATCACAGAGCTGCAAATGTTCACCCAGCAAACAGTTGAGGCTCTGCATGATTGAACCATGCAGCTCCTAATGAAGGAGCCCCAATACCAGAACCTCATCAACCCATTGCAGGGTTCTGATAACCTTGCTCTTGTGAGGCAATGACAGATCCTGGGGTGCTTTCTGCACACAAAAAAGGATGGTTCCACAGTGCTGCATGTAATGCCCACTCAAGATCCAGCCATGCTGTTTGACTTGGATCAGCTAGTGCAGTACGCACTGATCTTTGGTTGCCCTGGGCTGGAGAACACCTATCAGGGCATCACAGTTGACCATGCCTACTGCATGCACTGGTGAACCCTCTTTGGATTCACATTATGTTGAGCTCTTTGCACTAATAGTGCAGCCAAACCCATAATTGTTCGGTGCATGACTCTTGTCATGGCCCATCCAGGACTGTACTGTGAAGTGATTGCCTCATATGATGCCATGTTCCCCGAGCAATTGTTTGAGCCCCAACATGGGCCAAAGCTTGAAATCCATCAAGTTCACATGCCCAACAAGCATGCATGGAACTTCTCCAATGACAACACGTTATGTGTCTTGTTACACAACCAGATCCTGCTGGACTGGGTGGATCACACATATACTTACGGCATGGTCTTCCTGAAACAGCAGCTCTACTCACCAACAATGTCTATGGACATCTTTAAACAGATTGATGATGAGTGCATAGAGCACCTATCTACTTATGGCACCCCTCCCACAATCCTGCAATGCAGAAGATGACCGAAGACGACTACTAGTGTCTTATGTTTAAGCACCATGAGGAGAGTAATCCCCCAATCAACTCTGAGGCTGATAGCCTCTATTATCTCATTGGCATGGACCCGAACCAGGTCACTCTCCTAAACCAAACGTCGGCACATAGTACACTAACCACTATTCCTCCAGCAATTAATGTCATACTTACTGAGTCTATGGTGGTAGATTTGCCTGCAGTTGAGAGGTCAACTACCCCACCAAGGACAGAATTGGTGCCTTCTCCTCCCACAATTAATGTCACACTAGAGGAGGAGTCAATGGTGACAGAGACAGATGCAATCGCGGGGTCTTCATCAGACAGGTCATAGACCCATATTTTTTTTAGGTAACTCTAAGTATACATTCAACATTTTTAGGCTGACATGCACTCCAGTGTAGCATGTATATACAGTGGACTTGTAGGAGGAGTCATCATCTTGTTTTCTTTTGAATTTTATCTTATTTTTTGCTGCTTGCATCATATGTGCACTAGCACACTAAGATAGTTTGAGATTCAGTGTTACTGAGAGACACTACTACCTCGAGCATGATACTAATATCCTACAGCAACGTGATGTGCGTCTCTGACTAATGTTTGCATTACTGTGCATACTCCATTTCCACTTCAACTCCTCTCCTAAGACTGAGTATTCAGTCTCATTGGGAGGTATGTAACGGAGTGTCAACGATGCTATATGCATTCAGTAGAGTATTATATAAAATAACATCTTGTATTCACTCTAGTTCTAGTCAATCCAATACTGCAGTCTGATTCAGCACTGTGTGATACACACAAGATAGTTCTAGCTCATAACCAATGGTTACACAAAGCATTCACTTATGCCACATATATTTGATCAATTACCTCTACCAGCATGTTAGAAGATAAACTATTTTCTCAGAGTGGAGCAACTCCCACAAAAAACTGGATGTGTCACATCTACGAATCTTTGGGTCCCTGGGCTGCGTGTATGTTCCAAAAGAGGTAAGACATGGAAAACTTGAGTCTTGCATGGTAAGAATTCATATGCTCAGATGGTGGGCAGGAGAAACCAAGGAATATAGGCTAGAGGACCTTGAAAACAGGAAACTTATCACCTCTTGCAATGTACAATTTCACAAAGACAATATCTTGAGCAAACTTGTGCAGGTCAAATCCAATTCCACCAAAAGTACATCTGAGATTTGATCAATACAGTGACATACCCTGAGGATGATTCACCTCACCAAATTTGTGTGCCCACACACCCTTTCAACTTGAGTCAAATAACAGAAGGGGATGATACATATAAAAGTGCACCTGAGGGTGAAATCAGTAGTGACAACTTACAATGTTTGATCCCATATTGACCTATCACACCGGATCACAATGATATCAGGACAGAGACACCCAAAGCTTCCAGAAAGAAAATTAAATAGGAAGACTTACCAAAACACCAATCCTCTACTCAAGCTCAGTGCATTCTGATCAGTTATTGTCAAGATGATGGGGAAGCTGATGTCCACTTTGCATATGTAGCTGTGTCGGAACCATCAATGCATGAAGCTACGCTCACATTAGAGGCAGACAAATGGAGATAAACAATATGAGATAAATACAACCAATTGGTTAAAAAGGAAGTCTTTGTGTAAGTAAACAGTTAACCTCCAGGAAAAAAGGCTGTGGGAAGCAAAATCATACTTAAAGAAAAAGTCAATGGACAAGAAAACCATATAAAATTCAAGGCTCAAATTGTCATGCAAGGTTTCTTGTAAGTCTCCAAGATTGACTATCATGACACATTTTTGTCGATAGCAAAGTTCACTACTCTACAAGTTTTTCTAACTATGGCGGCTATGCTTGACCTTAAGGTTTATCAAATAGACGTCGTCAGAGCATACCTTGAGGCTGATCTTGATGAAGAAATCTATATGAGAGCTCCCAACAATTTTGGAGAAGCAAAGTATTGAAAACTGTACAAGGCCATCTATGGCCTTAAGCAAGTGGGTTGAAAATGGAAAGAATGATTACACAATGTATTTATGTGCCTAGGATTTCAGCAATCCCGAGTGGATGATTGTCTCTATATACTCTGCTCAGAGGGAAAAATAGTACTAATTGTTCTAGTATATGTGGACAACATGGCCATTGCAGGAAAGAACCTCAGCCAAATCATTTCATTCAAGGCCAACATGAGCAATCAATTCAAAATCACCAATCTTGGTGAAATACACTACATGCTGGGACTCCAAATCAGTCATGACAGAAACAACCATACCATTCGACTTGACCAGTTGGCTTACATTGATTCTATTTTGAATTGTTTTGGCATGACTACCTGCCATGCAATGACAACACCACTTGCTAGAAGCCATAATTTATTGTTGCTTCAATCACCAAAAACTCCGGGATCCCTTCTATATGCAATGCAAGCCTGTCCAGACATCCAATTCATGGTAAGTCTGATGGCACAATTTGCAAATAACCCAGGCATAGCACACCTGATGGCCTGCAAATGAATCCTGCAATATAAAGAGACAAAATATTATGGATTAGTTCTGGGAGGAAAACCAAGCAACAATATAATTTAGTGGGATGGAGTGATGTGAACTGGGCCCAGGACCATTTTGATCAAAAATCCATCAGTGGATGGTGTTACAAAATTAATGGGAGCATCATCTCGTGGTCTTCAAAAAAGCAACTGGGAGTCGCAACCTCAACCATTGAAGCTGAATACATTGCTTCTGCAAATGCCACCAGAGAGGCCATATGGTTGCAAAACCTACTAAACAACCTTGATTTTGGGCAGACTCGTGCAACCACTATCTATACCAACAGTGCTGGAAGCATTGCTTTATCAAATAACCCTGTCAGGCACTCACATGCTAAGCACATCAATATATGATATTACTTCATATACGACCAGATCAAAAGAGGAAACATAAAATTACAGCATGTTTCAACACACGATATGATAGCCGAAATCTTAACTAAGGCTTTGCCATGCAAAACTTTAGTTAAATACTACCTCCCTTGTCGACGTCGAGTGGGAGTGTTGAGGGAAATGACGTCTGACTCTGGGATATGATCTCAAAAACCGGTCACACATGATAATATTATATACGCCACATTCCACTATTCAGTTTTTTTTCTTTACATCATGATATTTTCCATGATGTTCAAAATGTTTCATTTAAGTATATAAAACGTGCACCTTCACATGAAGTTTGAATCGTCTCCGATATCAAACTTCAGGTGTGTCACTAACAAAAGATTATTATACACATACTTATCAATTGTCTCCAATATCGAACTTCAGTGTACTATATATGTGATACGAGAATACATATTTTATTCTGTGTTATGCTGCGACAACACTTCTCAAATGTGAGACAAAAGATAAACAGCAAAAAGTCCTTTAGAAATAGACTTCTCCAGGCCTCTACAACGTCTTAGATTAGCCTAGACTTAAGCAAAAAAAATGGCTGGACAAGATCCAGAGTCAACGACAAAATAAGCCAAACAGCAGACAAAGGATTGTCTATATGTAGAACATTCCACACTTGTAATTGTGCAACAGTTTCGAGCATCTGTCAACACTTTGTAAAACGAAATCCTTCCTGATACGTATGGTGCACCGTACTAGGCCCTTCTTAAACTTCTGCCTCCGGACAATCGGCCGATATACCTTGACTACGCATCACTACGATGCAGGATACCATAGCAAACGTTCTTTTAGAAGACAATTTTAATTACATCTACATCCCTCCTATCCGTATATCAAGTCCGACAAGAGTAGACAAAGCTAAGAATGATTGGAGAGCAAGAGATATTCAAAAATTGTACAGGCTACAAGATACAACAAGATCATATACATACAAATGCGAGGGTGAAGTAGATCAAGATGTTTTTATCGTACATGAATGGTATCACAATGTGTAAGGTAATGAAGAGAATGAAAGGTGTCGTGTAGCAAAGGTATGTCAGTAGGGTGTGAGACCAAGAATCCAAATGAATACGAGACAAAATTGAAGATACAAGAAAGGGTGACAGTGTTCGACTTTCCTCTCAGACAAAGAGCGAGGTATCGAGGCCATGCGAAAAATCAATAACGACAATTTTATGGTCATGAGACGTGCTAGGTCTCCTTTAGCATGCCGTGACCTGGAACTCAATCTAAAGCACATACCTGACAATTCGAGTCACATCGAACTTCACATCGAAAATATGGCTCGTGTGAGTATTCGTGAACTCGCGCACGAGGTTACCTATGTGAAAACGTCACCTCTTTTGATGGGACAGAAAAACAAACAATGTCAAACTCACCAGTTGCGAAATCCCATACCTTGACTGTCTTATCGTAGCTGGCGCTGACGAGCCTGCCGCACCTTGGATCAAAAGCCACCGCCCGAACAAGGGCCTGATGACCAAGTAGAGTCCGCACGCACTCTCCGGTTTCTGTACTCCATACTTTGATCTTGCAATCAGTCGAGCCAGACACAATGAGACCATCCTGGAACATTATGAAGAGCTGGTCGCGGAAGCGCTGCAATAGAACTGACCTTGAACTCGATGCAGGCGAGACCACGATCGTGTCCCTCGAAAGTCCGGATCCGTTCCCCACTGGCAATATCCCACAGGATCATCTTTCCGTCACCACTGGCGCTGACCTTGTCAACCAAATAGCTTTTTGTTATCATTCATGTTTTTGCCAACAGTAACATGAAGACTCACGACACGGCCAGCCTGGAGTCCTACGGCGTTTACAGGCCCTTCATGTCCCCTTAGGACCCTAGCGAGCGTTAGGGTTTCCCTGTCCCACACTCGAATTCCAGCGTCCTTGGAGCTGCAGCAAAAACAAAAAAGTCAGTACTTGCGCCACAGACCGCCGATCGGCCCTGACTCAGGCACCAGTATCGCGGAAGCAAGTTCAAAACAACTTGACAACCCCTGACCCTGCATAGCGTCGGACGACAAAACTTATAAGATTAAACTCACCAGCTCACAATCCAGCGGTCGTCAATTCGCAGATCAAGCACACCGCCGGTATGACCGCGGAGTACGGTGCAAAGCTCCCCGTTAACTTCACGATCGTCATCGTCCCCGACGCGGGAACCAGTCCACAGGTTCCAGACGCAAACTGAGCAGTCCGAGCTACCGCTAACCATGAACCCCTGCTTCCGGTCTGCGCCCTCTGCATCCTCCTCACCTTGATCCCAGTCAATACTGAACTTGAGGCACAAGACACTACCGGTGTGCCCTTGAACATCTCCTCCAGAGACCGGAACGGAACCAAAATTCCCTAGCAGCCTCCCATCCTTTAAACTCCATACCTTGATCGTGCGGTCCCTGGACCCAGTGATAATTCGTTTAGAATCAAACTCAAGGCAATACACGCTATCTGCGTGCCCCATAATTGACAGGACCTGTGGTGCATATGGAGATATCGCCGGGGCATTGGGGAAAGGTGGGAGCATCGCGGATGGGCGTAAGTGAGGATAGTGCCGCGGCTGAGGTAGATGCATAGGAGATTCAGACCCGTGGACAAGAGCAGTCCCGTTCCACCGCCGTTCAAGCTCGAGACGAATCCAGTATAACTTCTTCCAATCGAGTTGCAGCGGTGCGCCACTGAGACTTTTTTGCTGATCCTGGTTAGAAATGGTCCCCAGAGTAGAGATAGAGGGGCATGAAGTGAGGCCGAAAGTGTTTAAATTAGAAACTGAGGTAGAACGGGAGGGTGGCGGAGAAGAAAGCCGCGGCCGAAAAGCACTTGATCTTGGAGAGAAAAAACGCCGCGGACTCGATCGCGAGGTTGGCATAGACGAGGAGGAAGACAATGGGAATCCACCGTCACTTGCAAAGAGTCGTTTCGCTCGACGTTTCTTTTTTGACGTTACAGGCTGAACAGTCGACATGATGGGTTCTGGCGTTCTCCAAGGTGTACTTTCGGCAGGTTTGGGGTTCACAATGGATGGGCGGCGGCGGGTGAGGTCTACATCCCAACAACTAAGAAATAGAGCTCGCCAAACAGAATTATCTGTCGCCAACACACGCCATGTGCGCGAAACGGCACCGCAGGTAAGTATGGTGGGCAGGGAGGAAGGACCACTACAAAGTTGCATAAAAATATACAGCGCAAGCTCTTGAGGAAGGAGAGCGATGATATCTAGGATGTTTGTGGTAAGTATGCATGTTTCAACTTTGGATTAGAGAAGAGAAAAATTAAGGAGACTACTTTTTGGAACACAACAAATTACTAAGAAGTGAACAACGACGTTATGTAAAGGTCAAGGACGACAATGAAATGCCATGCAGCGGCAGACAGACGCATCGACAACAGATAAGCTACTGAAAAACGCAAAAAGGCGTTTGGACGGCACCTGAAGGCCCGGTGAGAGGATTACAAAATGGTCCACAGGTCGAGAGGGCATGGGTCATGCTCGAACTCGACCACAGTGGCAAATAGACGCAGAGGAACAGGAGAGCGCACCTATTCCTGTCACTGCGCGTGATCCGTAATAAGAGTCAATGAAAAAGCATGCTTCGTCGTCGATAGTGATCAGCTCGCCCTCCTCGCCGTCGAGTGGCTCAGTCTCATTGTAGTCGAAGAAGTTATCACAACACTTCGTACGCGTCCTTTGTAATCCATAGCTGTAGGTATAGGAGTTATAGGGTGACCGAGGGGGTGAAAGAACGTCCCAGATACGGGGTAATATGTTCTTGAATGGTGAGCGATTCATCGGCGTCAAACTGTTAGGATCGAATTGGACGAATGAAAAGGAAGAAGAGTCAACAGTCGGTGTCGGTGATGAGGGACGCGTAATCGTGTGCGCGTGTGGGACAGCAAGGGGAGCACCATCAACAAACTCTGAATAGGGTAGATCCGACGTCGTTAGGAATGGCGAACCAAGGGTGGTATTGAAGAGTTGAGAGAATCCTGGTTGCGAAGAACGTCGATGGTGGCGGGTGCGGAAGGGGGATGGGGACGGCGTGGAGAGTACCGTCGACATCGTGGAGGGCAATGACCCAAGGAGTCTCGGTGGTTTTTGCAGCCAACACTCACGTCACGAGATCACCTCGTGGCAGAGATTGTGATTATTCTTCAAACACACATCCCACTCCGATAGCCTCTGGTAACCCGCCCCAGATCCCCGTGTCTCCGCGCCTCGTGTGTCCGAGCCTCGGTCGCAGTCCGGTCATAAGCTTGAGGGCTTCATCTTCTGGAGACAGTGCACCAATAGCATGTTCGACTCGAGATCGACCCTTGGTAACCTTGTGTGGCTTGGAAACGAGGTAGACGAATGGGCTTATCCTGGCTTTCTGATCGCTGAGAGTCAGAAGTTTCTTCAGTACCCACCCAGATGAAGTTAGGGGCCAAAAAGGCTTCCTTGAGCACATTTGATGATCGACTGCTGCCTTCTCATAGCTGCTGTTCTCACGAAATCCTCGGCGTCTGAAAGATCCATCAGGGACTAGTGCAGATTCTAGGATTTGCTCCACGTGAAATTCGCTTCAAATTTTTATTCCTTTCCAGTGACCCAGGGACATACAGCTACTGAACGAACAAACCTTGTAATGACAGGTACTGCATAAATAGTTGAGTCGACAATATTTGATCAAAACGAAAGCTTTTGCGAATTTCTGCGCCTAACTTTGCAATCTTGGGAAATATTTCTCTTGGAATTCGGACTACTTGTAGCCACCACAATTTACGAGCGAAGGGCAAAGAGTGAATGTTGTTGAAAGGCGCGGTATATATCAACGCCTTCGCTATAACATTCTCGCTTGATTACAGCTGACTGGCATCAATGATCATTGATGAACTTCGGTTGCAAAGGAGATGAGGAATCTCGTTCGTTTTTCTATCCTTTACTGTTTCTAACTGATTTTCCATAACTATTATCCGAGCTAGTTTTAGGTATTGTATTTTCCGTGAACAGCAGTGTAGCGCCCATTCAAATTCTTGTTCGAGCATTATTTGTTCGGACAATAAATAAGGCCCTGCCAGTGGTTTTCATCCATATCTCCCTGGGGCGTCAGCGTTTTTGGCAACTCTTTCCCTCCGGAATTAAAGACGTCGCCCACTGGTGAGTTCTCGGGAGCCCTACACGATCGTCCGCAACTAGAACAAGGACCCTGGTGAAATTAAGCCTATGGTGAGAATCTCAAGTCCTGTCACGGTTGTCACAGGGTATCTGTCCTTGTCCCCATTGTCCCCATTTCGGTATCTGTTGTGTTGTACACGCTATTACCTTCAACGTCTTCCATGACCATGTCTTCCACGTCGCCATGGACCTCTCTTGTTCTTTGTATCACGGGCAACTTGTAGAGACGTCTGGGGGAATGCATCTTCGACCGTGGTAGTGCTCCGATAGTTTAAGGGGTGTGTTGTTCAGTCTGACAACGCCTTTGTATCCTAATAGCTGGGATATTGAATCGAACTAGGTTGCCAGAAGTATGCCGTGGGCCCGTTTCGGAGACGTGTGTATCTTCGCCGTCGGAAAGGCTATGGCTGTTCACGTCGATACTACAAGTTGCGTTCTCTGCAACAGTGCCTTGCTTTGTTTCCTCTCCAGGCTAGTTACGTCAGGTTAGGGCCCAATCTTTCTGCCTTCAGTATCTTGTGCCTCTCCGCAGCTGTAAATCGAGGGAGTACAATCGATATGTTGTGTAGAGCCTGATACGATGACGTCGGCTCATGTCGTTGTATTCTGTGAACGTCAATCTCAGTTTTCCTCCCTCAAATTTTTTCGACGCATCAGAAACCACGTAAGAGCAGGACAAGCGTGTGTAAGAGTCGAGATACAATTTGATACTGAAATTGCATGATCCGAGGGGTAAAAACCATACAATGGGTTTCTTTGTTCTTTGTTTAGTCTTTACTTATGGTAATCGTCAAGCAATTTCTCACCGGGGCGTATTGATCCTAGAAGGGACGATCGATACCATGGCTTAGTCAACGTGCCCTTCATTATATTATTGGACATTGGGATCACTGATCATGACACAGAAAGTAATGTATTCCTGCCTCAGCCGATTTCTGAAATACAATGGTCCCCTGCTCATATTCTGGCTATACCTCCCGTCTTGAGCAAAAAGCCGATCCGTCTGCTGAACGGTAAGGTGTCTCAACATGTTGGATTAAAGTGGAAGCGA
>QFEW01023639.1:0-12835 GCA_003316525.1 Termitomyces eurrhizus
CAAACCTATTCCCGACTTGCGAGCTACAGTCGCTCCTCCGAAGCAAGAAGAGTTTATCCTCCTTGTTCCTGCAGTGCATGAACTCTTCCTGGGTTCTGAGTATCTATTCGATCTCATGCCAGAGCTAGTTTTGCAAAGGCTCAATACATCCGATCCCATGAAGACGTAAGCACGATTATTGATCTCATTCACAATCATAATTATATTTCAGAGGCATAAACAACCAACCGTTTCACCGGCATCAAGATCATCGCCAACGCATTAAAGAATATACCAGCCCTGTCATCCATCTAATTGTCATGCTACTTCGAAAACCTACTAGCCTCGTCTTCAACATGCCGACCCCCATCACAAAGTGCTTGACCAGTATTGAGACTGCCTTGGTAGAAAAGGATTCCGATGGGCTCCCCATGCATATTCTCCATTTGCTGGTAGCATTATGGACGCATACCTGGGAATCAACTGAGTCTTGTCTGTTTCCGGACCCTACAGTTGTTTGCTTAGCATTGATGATGCTAGAATCCGATGGAGGATTCAAGCATCCCAGACACACCACCGGTCCTATTGCTCGCTTTGAATATTGCATCCGCAATATCTTTATGATGCACATGCATTATAACATTATGAGCAATCCTGATACTACTTATCAACTAGAGATGGAAGCTCTGGTTCCCTGGATCACAGAAAAATATGACTCGACGTTCAATTCTTTGCGCTCTCTGCAACACCGAGCTACAGCCATTGCCGAGTCTACCATGTCATTGCCTCGGATTTGGTGGTTGGATCGACAAAGCTATCAGACCATGCTTTTTGAGGGGTCAAGTATTGTGTTTGATGATGTTCGGCGAATCTTTGTAGACATTGAACAACGTCTGATCACACAATGGGAAGAAGATGTATTATGTGGATTAAAGCTACACTGCTCATATTCCACCATTGCTGACGACCTGTCCAATACTGCCGTTGGATACTCTTTTCTCAGCGACTCGCGCAATCGATTTGCTGCCATGCAAGACCATCTGGCTTTAGCCATTCTTGAAGATCCAATGTTGCGCAAGCGATTCATTGCATGGGACAACAGTCAAGGCCAGATCATCTGGAACAAGCTAGCACTTCATTCATGGCTTTATCGTTATGCCCAGTTTGAAGGACTCTTGCTAGTCCGAGGCCAAATGCTAGGTGGGGCCCCTGCACGAGGCACCGAGTTGACAGCCATGACATATTCCAACATTCCCACCTCTACGCATCGCAACTGTGTTGCATTTGGCAAGTACTTGGCAATGTTGGTAACATATCACAAAGGTACTGCCATGACAGGTACTCACAAGCTCATCCCTCATGCCTTTGACGGTGTCACCTCGGATCTTATCATTCAAAACCTCGCTCTTGCCCGTCCATTCGCGCAACTAGCAGCATACATTTGTCATGACTCAAAATCTGTCTTGCAATTATATCAGCAGCAGTTGTTCGTTAACAATGGCAAGCTATTCACATCTACCGATGTGTCTCGCATCATGCAAGACTATACCGAAAGGACACTGGGCATCAAATTGGGCCTACAATCTTGGAGACAAGTCTCAATCGCCTTCAAGCGCAAGCTATGCACCGCGCTAGAAGACTTGATAGACATTGATGATCAAGATACAGTTGCTGCTCAGCAGGCAACTCACAGTCGACGAACCGAAAACCGCATCTATGGACTGAGTCCTGACGCACTTTCCGGAGTGGCTGAAGATGTCTTGCCACTATACCTCGAGGCCAGTACCGATTGGCAAATCGTCTGTCACACAGTCCCAGGGGGACTAGGCCTACACTATCACGACTGTCGCAGTATTAACTTTGACCAACTCCTTCACACTTCAAACTTCACCAAGCATCAACTCGCTCGTGCAGACTCTCATCCACGTCCTAGTATCTCAACCACTGACATCGCAAATACCCTGACCACTGTCATGCAACCCCTGATACAAGAGTCAATTAAGCATGCCTGTGACGGTCTCAGTGAGCAATTATCATCTTCACTGACAACAATAATCATCGACCACCCCCTCTTTCAGACCAACAAATCCGCACCGCAATTCAAGAAGCTGTTGCCTCTATCCAGGAAACAATACATAGTCAAATCTCTTCCACGTGTGACATCCAGCCCACGTTGCCAGACAGTGACTTGGAATATATCTCCACATCACAGCTACCAAGTCCCTGCCATCCACAAGGTGAATTATTCTATAAAACAGCCCCACACAAGCACTTGGCCAGTTCCAGCAAGCAAGAAAATCCAAAGACACACGAATCGCTGTTTACTCCTGTTCCAAACCGGAAAAGCCAGTTTCAGCACCAGCAAACCAATCAAACACCATCTCAAAATAGTCATCAAGCTAGTCAAACATCCATAGGACTTCCCAGACAAGCGACCTGTGGGTATATATTCGAACAAACCAGCAATCTAGATTGGAATGCTCTGGCATTACAAGGGTTGAAAAATGTATTGCAAGATCCGCATGCTGCTTGGTCCAGCCCCGAACAGAAGGCAGCCGTCATTGCTACACTGAAATGTCAGCAAGATGTTTGTGCTCTCCTGCGCACTGGAGCGGGCAAGACCATGCTTGCAATTATACCTCCATCTGTTGAAAAAGGTCAGGTTACAGTAGTTGTTTTGCCACTGAAATCGTTGATCAGTGACTACAAACGAAAATTAAAAAACATGAATATCTCCTTTGAACACTATACAGGAGCTCAAGAGGAATACATTACAGGACAACATGGCTTGATCATAGTCTCTGCAGACAAGGCCCGTACAACTGCCTGGCAACAAACAATTGGACGAGTCCATGACATGCGCCATGTCAAGCGATTTATTTTCGATGAAGGCCACCTTGCACTTACCAGCGACGACTTCCGATCCTCTATGCAACATCTCGAGGAAATCCGTACAATTCCTGTTCAACTGGTCATTCTATCTGCAACCATCTCTCCAGCCAGTGAAAACGCATTGATGCAAGCCTTTGGCTTGACACAGGACTGTCAAATCATTCGAATGTCTACCAACAGACCTGAGCTGCAATATATACTCAAGTCACCATCCGATTCTCATGACGACACTTGCAGTACAGTTTTGTCAATACTTGAAACCGAGATGCAGACATTTACACAGCGTGATCGAGCTCTCGTATTTGTGTCGCTCAAAGAGGATGAGGGCGAACCCATTGCTACAAGTCTTGGCTGTGACTTCTATGAAGGAGGCAAAAATCTGACAGATACTGAGCGTGAAGCCATGTATTATCGTTGGATCCATGGTCAACACAAGGTCATGGTTTGCACCAATGCATTTGGAGCAGGAAATGACTACCCTCATGTACGTCTGGTCATACATGCGGGCACTCCCAAGCAAATGGTCAACTTTGTGCAAGAAGTTGGACGAGCAGGCCGAGACGGTCGGCATGCCAAATGCATTGTTATTCCTCGAAGGAATTCCAGCATAACCCAATACACCAGACCGCCTTTTGACAATGTAGATCATCGAGGATATAAAGCCATCTGGACAATGCTCTATCAATCCACAACATGTCTTCGCTTTAGCATGACTTCATTTACCGACAACGAGGGGATTACATGCAGCACAACCACAGACAGTTTTCAATGTTCACGCTGTGCATCCACACACATGTGGGCCATGAGCAAGACCCCGACGACTTTTAGGACAATGCCAGCATCTGAGTACAATTATTCATTTCACTGCATCCAACAATCCTCATTATATCTATCCAGACCCATGTTAAAACGTAAACCGGAACATCAAACATTTCATACACGCATGACTGTCGTCAAAAAAAGTCGAGTTGAAAGATCCAAGACACAGAGCGCATATATCCGACAATTTGAGGAAGCTCTTGCAGTTTACATGAACCTTTGCGCTTACTGTGATGTCCATGGCAGGCAATCTATCAAACACAACATTACTAGCTGCAGTACCTTGGAGTTGCACTCCTCTGGTGTCAACATTGCAGGATTTCGATCATGGCAACGACAATTGCGATACAAGCCTCACATACATTCGACTATCTGCTGGTTTTGCCATATACCCCAACTCAATGATGAATTGCATGGAGACATTCTTGCCAAGGGCCAAGGATGTGATCCAAGCAGGAAGGATATATTGGCACCAATTGCTTTTGGAGTTTATCATGTGGCACACTTGAAAAATCAACTACAAAGCCACTTTGATACACAATGGGAGAGTTTGGAGGAATACATTGCATGGCTAAATGGCACCCCAGTAGATGGGCATCCAACAAATCTTTGCGCAGTATTTCTCTGGTATACTACTGCCAACAAACAAGATCAATAGAAATCTAGATATACATCCCCTGTCCCAAACAAATAAACACCATGTTGTCTCGCAAACTGCCTCGTTCACACAATCAATCAGTAGTATCAATTGACATACACATCCAATATTATTAAACGCATTGACAGAAATAATCGGCCGGAACCAGGCCACTCTGACCAAATATGTACAGCAGAGCAATGATGCTAAAACGATAAAACAAAAACACAAATTCTACCCCATGAGACCAGACCTTTCATAGAAAGCAAAAAGTAGACACTTATAAAATTCCAGAATGTAGCTTGCTCAAGGCGGTTATTTGCCAGATTTTTGTAAATTCCTCTCACGACGAAGATAATCAGCAAAAAGGAAAAGAAACACCTCTCCGCTCGCTGAAAAGCACCAATAGATAAAACCCACCTGCACAAGGAATCATGATCTCGGCAGTGAAATACTCTTAATGCATAAATCCTTATGCCACGACGACAGCAACGATTATTTAGACTTTGAGCATCTATTTACCTTCCATTTGCCAATTTCACAATAATATTGACCAAACTCGATCAAATCACTGTAGAAGACATTTGTGTGACATATGCCAATGACCTCTCCTAAAGTATTGCAGTCTATAAAGCCAACCTCAGAACATATCACCTCTTGATCTCCTACCGCTACCTTCTCGATTAGGAACTGCTTATATAATCAACGCCACCCATGCCGTCCGATGTAAGTCAATTGTCTCATCATAGCACTATCCACCGATTTATTCTACTCCTTCATAGCGCCCTGCCAAGGTAAGCCACACAATTATTGAATGCATTCACAACCATAATTCGCATCCCTGCTCTCTCAGAATACCATTGGCAGCCTAGCCAACGAGCGCCGTGCAATACAACAGGTCCGTCTCCCAGCTATTTCCTTTCCCATCAAAATCTAACATGAATACAGAACCAGGTATTTTCTGCCACTCAACTGAATAACATGTCCATTGACTCGAGTTCTTAGCGAGTGATGAGCAACCAAGGCAACTCCACCAAAAAAGTGAGACATATTCGAAATCAACCTCCCCATTGCAATCCTCATTGTCCATAGACACCAAAAATACTACAAAAAGCCAACGAAAAAATCGAACATGCAGATACGGTCACCAAAGCCACAATCAAAGCTGCGAGAGAGGGGCAAATCTTCCATGACAAAATCAACAAGTATGTTATTGGGTATGCCAACTGGCCCGCTCTCAGCGACACTGGGCTTGATACAACACCTCAACTCATCCGCGGAGAAATCAATGCACGTACACAGGAACGTCGTGACCTCACGAAATTCTGGAAAAGCACCAACGACGGCAAAGACCTTCAAAATCATGCAATCGAATATGCAATCACCATTCTCGTATCTCCATCTATTCTCAACATGACTACTGTCACTTTTGACACCAGCAATCTCCGCACTATCAAGTTCAAACCTGGCTGGGCCGGTTTAGCACTCGACAAATGCACCCCAGAACAGCGACAAAAAATGCCCGTACTTGCCAATGGTGGACATCGGCTAGATCTCTTGCGCGAAATTCCCTACGCATATAAGCTTCAAGCCTATCAAGAGCTTCGGCGCGCTATTGACAAGATCGACCAAACCAATCAAGGAGTCCGATCCCGCTTTGCTCTAGCTACACAGGCCGACGAATTGCAAGGTCAACTCTCCCAGATAACCTGGATCGTCAAGCTCTTTGACAAGGGTAAGCGATACGATTATGATCGTCAAGCAATCTGATAATCCTCTGTCTTCAGACAAAATCAACAACGATCCTGAAGCCACGCTAATCAAGACAGAGCTTGCTAGCAACCGCACAGAATTTCATGTTGAAGAGAAATCACAAAACTCTCTGGCTCTCTTTTTCGACGCTTTAAATGCCCATCCGACTGTTGCACCAGCGCACATATCCAAGGCCCTGCGTGCAGTAGTCCAGCCCACTAAAAGCAAGGACCAGCGCATTGCAACTGCACTCAGCTCTCTCGAACTCACTTATGCGTATTCTCGACTATGTTACAACCAGTATTTCCGCAATGACATGCCATTCTCCGTGGCCCATCTCCATCGCTGGAGAAGAGTCGTCGGCGCATATGCTATCATCTATATCAAGTGGATGGCCCTGACCTTTGAAATACTCTTTTCTAATCATCCTTTGATCGAATTAGCCCCCGTTTCCAATCTTCCAGATACATATTTTGCCAGCCCTGCAGTGCAAGACGCACGAGCAACGATACAAAAGAACCTTCGCCGATTCGATCGTTTGCCCTTCATTGACAAGCAAGTGCGGTTTGATCTTCTTGACGATGAGTTTTACACACATTTGCTGCGTGCTCACGACCACTACAAAGACAACTTACACCTATTTGGCTTCAATCGAAACCAAATGACCGAAGAACTCTGGACCCAATATTCCCAACTTTTTGAAACGTACTGCCAACAACTACATGCCGACATCGGAACATGGGTGACCAACGCACTATCTAAATATGAAAGTGATGCTGCAGCAACCTCGATTCTTCAACAACTCGACAACAAACTTCAATGGATCTTGGCTGGCCAAATCGGAGCTGAAGACTTCTATCCCATCTATGATACTAAGCATCCGATTACAATCACCGAGTTCATTGTACCCATCTGCGACCTCATGCTCGATCATCAAGAAAGTATGATCATGGTGCGTATTATGCAAGATTATCATCGTCAGTGCAAAAGATAATTTCCCAAACCACCTCCAGATCGCGAGTCAATACGAACCTATGATGCAAGCCTTTTTGCAAACCACCGTCTATATACCAGGCACACCCACCCTCTATTCCGTTCTCGCTGACATTTGTCGTAGTGACAATGAGGGAATATATGAGCATAGAGTTGTTCATGCTGTCAAATTGTGGCTCGGCACACTGTTTCGGTATCGCTATTCTGCCTTACAAGACATTCGACGCTATAATTCAGAAGTCAAGCCTGGCTCTTCCAATATAGCTCCCTATCTGCTCGACACCCCGAAATTTGCTGGGCCTGCCCGAAACAATCCCATACTCTGTGGCATGGAAAAAATCGGTGCGGTTCTTACGGCAATCAAGGATGGCGCTAGCTCGCATGAGATACATGCGCGGAAGGGGCAACTACTCTCTTCCAATGAAGCGGAATACGTTTCAACCAGCCGAGCCATAATGAATGAGCTGCTTGCCATGACAACCTATCCCTGGCAAGACCTCGACATTGCCAAAAACTCGGGCAATCGAACTAACAACATTCGTCGTCTGGCACGATTCTTTTGGATTGCGGCACATGCCCCTTATGCCCGAATCAAAGAAACTCCCGACACCGACTTCATTGATTACGAAGGCTTCGATGCTCCATATCTCAAGCAGCCCCGAATTGCCCGCATGATCGATGAAATTCAAGGATGGACAACCTGGTATACACGCGTACCAATCTCACAGACCGAATTGGCAGACGGACCCGCCACAGAACTCACAACTAGCGTCACTGAAGATATTTCACACTATCAATCTATGCGTACCGTCGACACCCAAATTCAAGGCGCCAATGACACCATCCGGTCTCTACATAAGCAATTCATGAACAATCCCTTGTTCCACTGCTATGCTACTGATCGCAAAACTGACACCACTGTCAAGACTCTCAAAAAATCTGCCGCAAAAGTCCTGCAACACCTCTATGAAGTCAATATTATTTCCTGCAATGCATTCTATAATTCACATTATCTCCAGCTATGTGACGAGGAACTCGTTCATACCACCAAGCACCTCTTACAGAGTGAGTATGACTATGAAACCGATTTGACCGATGAAAACAAAAAAATGCTACGAGAGCGGCTTGTTGTCTTACATGAACAGCAAATTACTCCGACCGTTCGCGAGCTATCCGAGTGGCACTCTCCAGAATACATGGCCAAACTTGTCGAGACCGAGCGTCATAGCGATCCTGATCTTGCTCGACTGGAATTGGCCAGGACGAAAAGAAGCAAAATGGCAATGAAGAATCTGCCACAAGAAAGAAGTTTACGTCGACCCGGTGCCATGATCAATCCAGCAAATGGCAGCAGCTCCGCTGCTGGACGTTCTGCGCGAGCCAGGCCTACTAGAGTGATATCTGAGGAGCAACAGGCCCGTGATACTGCACTGATGGATCGGTATGATAATGCTGATGAGCTAGAACCCGGTGAGCACATGTCATTCACTCTTTGATGCCTTCAGAACTCATACCCCGCGAGCCACAAATGCAGAAAACCGACCGAACCACTCTGATCAAACTCTTTCAACCACGGCGAGGCATGACAACAACGCGAATCACAACACTCCAGACCAGCTACCTGACGCGCTTCCATCTGAGCAAGAACACGACAACAGCCAAAATCCTCAAGTGACCACTGCATCGACAACTGTGCCAGATGAGTCATGTAATGGCAAGCCCAACTCAATTATTCTTATCATTCAATCTCATAATCTTGAAATACCAGCGCCGGCCGGTGATAATCACGGTAAGACCACAACAGCCTGCTATTCAAGAATATCTTGACATAGATTGCATGAAGTAGATGTGTCTATGGCGAATCCCTCGCGCACGCTCGAGATAGACTCTAATGAGGCAGTCAATAGCAATGGCAACCCACCCGAGGCCTCAACAACTGGTGCGATCGCTTCTCTGGCATTGTCCGACAGATATTTGCTAACTACCTAAATCACTACTCCAGACCAGGATGTCGAAATCCGCGACAAACGTTTGCGATCAGGTGTGTTATACTTTCTCAATGAAATGCCAAAATAACTGTCCGTCAGATGATGATCAATCATCGGATGATGAACCTCTGGCCAAAAAAAACAAGTCTTGAAACAACAGGGTTTCCGTGCATCTTGTTTCAATTAATAATCAATCTATAAGTCATTCCCATGAAGAATCTGAAGACATCAATCTCAATCACGGTCAATCTACCAATCGCTCCAATTAAATAGCATAATCCTCTTACAATAAAGTACTTATTTCTATTTAGTAAATAAGCAAACAAGTCTGTGCTATCCAAACCGCCAGAGCCTGAGTCGTGCACTCTGCTGAGTCTAATAGAATGATACAGATCTAGCCATAGCCATAGCCATCGTCAACTCTGGTGGAAAAGTTGTACGCTCCCCACCTTGTCAATAAATCTACAAATATAACGTTGTTTTTTGTCAATCAAACCGCCGCTTATAAGCACACGAACCACGGCACGCCCACACCGATTCATAGATTATCATCTCCACTGAATACAATAATATGCACCAAGCATCCGAACAGCGACTATGATCATCTCACTGCGCATTCTCAAGTGTGCTGTGCGAGTCAATTGGCTGTAGACTAGCGCAATTATGGAGCGTCACCGCCCCGCACATTATCTCGCAACCCTCCACATCATAATCAAGTTTTCGATAGATCGGAGATCTTGATCATTTGTTGGCAAACTATACGCTGACTTGTACAGGACCAGTGCAGCCTCCCCAAAACTATATTAATCATTTGACGAAATATTATCATATTTTGAGCCTTCTGCCACTGTGACCCATCTCCATCAACCCGCCACTCTGAATTAGTAAAAGGCCAACATCCATCACACTCACTATGCGGAGCAGAGCAGGGTTCTGCGGTATTAACAGGCAGTCATGTGCAAAACACGCAAAATAATGTACTAATATATTAGAAATATTTTTTTCTTAGCATTTATCCATGCCAAGCCGAGGTTTCTGAGTGCTAGGAGCATCGCTTTTTCAAGGGCTATTTGAAAATAATTTTTTCAGAATTTTAAAAAATGTTTTAATTAAAAATAGAACAACTCTCCCACGCAAACCTTAAATCTGCGACAAGTACCCCAGTATAAAAATGGGTTGTGAGACGGTGGGAATTGATGGGAGGGTGAGGAAGGAGTGGTGTGAGGTGTGTGGGGAAGAAAAAATTATTGGATGCGGTGCGGACGATAATAATGAGTTGGGTTGCGATTGCGAGTGATTTTGTTGGTTTTTGTTGACGTTTTGAGGTGCGATTGGTGATGTTTGCAGTGGGAATTGGATGTTTGTCATGGTGCGGTGAGTGTGATGATGAGAAAGTGTGGGATTTTGTTGTGTATCGTTTGTTTTTTGTTGCAAAAGGGAGTAACGTGTTTATTGAGTTGCGACCGTGTTTGTGAGTGTTGGCAGGCATGGGAATGTGAGTGGGTGACATAATCGAGTATGTGTGTTGGTGTTGTGACGAGTTTGTGATGAAATTTGAGTCAGGTGGGTTAGAAACGTATCATTGTGTCGCAAGCGAGAATATTGCGATTATTGAGTTGTAACCGTGTTGGTGAGTGTTGGTATGCATGGGAATGTGATTGGATTATGTAATCAAGTTTGTATCATGTTGTTGTGACGAGTTTGTGATCAATTTTCAGTCGAGGGGGTTAGAAACGTTTTATTGAGTTGCCAGCAAGAGTATTGCGATTATTGAGTTGCGACCGTGTTTGTGAGTGTTGGTATGCATGGGAATGCGATTGTGTGACATAATCAAGTTTGTGTCATGTCGTTGTGACGGGTTCGTGATCAATTTTCAGTCGAGGAGGTTAGAAACGTTTCATTGCGTCGCAAGCAAGAGTATTGCGATTATTGAGTTGCGACCGTGTATGTGAGTATTGGTATGCATGGGAACGTGATTGGGTGACATAAACGAGTGAGGGAGATGGGTCAGTGATGTGTGTGCGAGCGATTTTTGTTGTGACGAGTTTGGAAGGTTTCATTGCGTCGTAAATGCGAGTAATGTGAATATTGAGTCGTTGGAGGGTTAGTCAGTCGAGGCAAGGGTCCGAAGGACAAATTGCGATGAGAACGAGCGTGAGTGATGTGATTGTGACGTGTTCGCCAGTTGGGTTAGACCGGTATAGTCGCAAGAGGTTAGAATGCATTGTTTCAGCAAGTATCGGCCGCAGCGAGCCGAGAGTTGGAGGAGAAGAGGGTTAGTCAGTCGCGATTTGATACACGGATGCGGGATTGCGTTCCCGGTTAGCCGAGGTGGTTCGCAGGTTAGTTTTGGTTCGGAGGGGAACGTATTTGAATCGTTGGAGTACCCCAGTATAAAAATGGGTTGTGAGACGGTGGGAATTGATGGGAGGGTGAGGAAGGAGTGGTGTGAGGTGTGTGGGGAAGAAAAAATTATTGGATGCGGTGCGGACTAGTGTAATACTTGAGTCAAATATGGGTCATATTTGGCAAAGCTGGCCAAGCTGCTTATTTGATTTTTTTCCTATTTGGCCAAGCTTTTGGCCAAGCTATTGAGAAATTTAAGTCTTTCAGCTTGGCCAGGCCAAGCTTTTAGCCAAGCTATATTCAAAATATAGCTAGAATACACCCAATTTTATTATTTTAGCCAAGCTTATAGCCAAGCTACTTAGAAATTCAAGTATTTTAGCTTGGCCAGGCCAAGCTTTTGGCCAAGCTATTTAGACATTCAAGTATTTTAGCTTGGTCAGGCCAAGCTTTTGGCCAAGCTGCTTAGACATTGAAACATTTAAAGCTTGGCCAGGCCAAGCTTTTAGCCAAGCTATATCTAAAATATAACTAGAATACCAGCAATTTTATTATTGTTGGCTAAGCTGCTTAAAAAATTAAGTATTTCAGCTTGGCCAGGCCAAGTTTTTAACTATTCAAGTACTTCATCAGCTTGGTCAGGCCAAGCTTCTAGCCAAGCTGCTTAAATAATTAAACAGTGCAGCTTGGCCAGGCCAAGCTTTTAGCCAAGCTATATCTAAAATATAACTAGAATACTAGCAACTTTATTATTGTTTGCCAAGCTGCTTAAAAATTAAGTATTTCAGCTTGGCCAGGCCAAGTTTTTAACCATTTAAGTACTTCAGCTTGGTCAGGCCAAGCTTCTAGCCAAGCTATATCTAAAATTACCTTACTTTGCCTTGTCGTGAATATCACGTTTGAAATCAGCTACGTATTTCTTTCTATCTAGTCTTCATATTGCATCTAAGAATCGCAAGATGTGGCCACTGCAAGGTGCTTGCCCATCACTATAAAGAGGCTGCCACCGCTCTCAAGAAAAAGGACATTGCTCTTTCCAATGTTGACTGTGTCGACCAGGCAGATTTTTGCCAGGCCAACGAAGTCCAGGATAACCATTCGTATGTCTGCTTTCCAATGCATGATCACAACACTCACCTCTTTCCCTCCAGAATATTGCAAGTCTATAAAAACGATGTATCTGCCAAGTATCACGGTCCTCGCAAGGCTGATGGCATTATCAGCTACATGATCAAGTAAATTGCACTGTCTTGTCCATTGATGTTGGGTTTAAATTCTTTCAGACAATCCCTTCTCGCTGTATCTGAAGTTACTGTTGAGAACCACAAAGAATTCATCAAAGCTGACAAACTTGTTGTTGTTGCCTACCTTCCCTTGTCCACTTCCCGTCCTGCACCCGAGTTCAGCGCTGTCGCTTAGAAATACCATG
>QFEW01023658.1:0-15979 GCA_003316525.1 Termitomyces eurrhizus
CGGCTCTGTATTCTACGGCACTGTGGGGACTGCTCCGCTCCAGTGTAGCGGACTCCGCTGGACACGTATAGTACAGCACAAAGCGTGCTCCCGTACAACGTATGACACGTACCGTTGTGATGTCTCTATGTGCCACAGACTACAAATGGAAAGAAATAAGTGATCTGATAACAACAGAGAGGATTGACATCTTGACTGTGCAGGAGACCTACCTCACAGAAGAGAGTGCAGAAAGCCTAAATAGAACATACGAAAAGCGCCTCCATTTTTTTTGCAACTCTGGACGAGTCAACCCCAAACAAAATGGGAGTCGCAATAATACTGAACAAGAGAACAACCAAATGGCAGCAAGCCAATGCAGAAACAGTAGTAAGAGGGAGGGCAATGCTAGTCAGCATCTCTTGGAGTCAGGAGATGAGAGTCACATGCTTAGCAGTATATGCTCTAAACCAGCCATGCCAGAATAAGGAGTTCTGGAAAGAGCTTGAAAGACGATGAAAAGCAAAAAGATGGGAGAAACCAACATGCGTGCTCGGTGACTTTAATGTCATCAAAGACTCAGCAGACTGGCTCCCCCCACACAATGATCCTCCCAACACCGTAAGAGCCCTCACAAGCCTGAAGACCCATCTAGAAGTGATTGATGGGTGGAGGAGGGAAACCCCAGAGAAAATAGACCACACCTTCAGAACCAAAAACAGCACAACACAGTCTTGGATCGACTGGATATACATAAATGAAGGCCTTCTGAAATACACACATAACTGGAAAATAGAACGAACAGGTATACAGACAGACCACCTGTTAGCACACATGAGCCTAATAAATCCATGGACACCTCACCAAGGAGCTGGAAGATACACTATGCCATCCTACCTCCTAGAGCACAAATCTCTGATGACCAAAATACATGAGCATGCCAAAAAGTACTACAAAGAGATGCAAGTGGCAGAGACAGTGAGAACACATGAGAACAACCCCCAAATAGTCCACAAGAAGATGAAGGAAGAAATGCTATGAATTATAAGACAATACGCTAAGTGCCTGTCCTCAAAAACGGACCAAATAATAAGTGCCCTGGAGGTCGACAAATGTAGAGCACTGAGCCACACAGAGTGGGACAGTAACCAAAAAAGCATGGAGGTAGCCCTAATAGATGACCGAATAAGGGATCTAAAAAGGATGAAAATGATGAGAACTTGTAACAATACAGAAGCAAAATTTTTTTTGGAAGGGGAAGTTCTGCGGAAACCATGGATAAACGCAAATAAAAACATGGAACCATGGGACATGATAACCATGTTATGAGACAAAAACAGACTGGGGGAACCACTAACCAGAAGATTGAAAACAATGGCAAACCTGATGGGAAGATATCATGACGACCTACAAAACAGGGACCCAATAGAGAATGAAAGGGAATACAAGAAAGACCTAAAGAGAGTCCTGAGCCATATTAAGGTGAAGATAGGAGAGACACACGCAGAGATGCTGGCCACAAACATCACAAGAGAAGAGGTCAGAGAAGCAATAGAAGAACTACCAAACAGCAAAGCAGCAGGGCTTGATGGAATCCCGCAAGAGATATGGAAAAGCCTCCTAGACACAACAGGGAAAAGTGACAGTGAGGAAGAAAGAAACAGTGAAGAAGTCTCTACCAGCACATATGACATAGCGGATTACCTCACAGCAGTATACAACAACATTGAGAACCATGGGGTGACAGAAAACACAGGGTTTGCTGACGGATGGTTATGCCTGATATACAAAAAGGGTGATAGAGCAGATGCTGGAAACTACAGACCTATAACTGTTCTTAACACGGACTACAAAACCTTTACCAAGATACTCACAAAAAAATTAGCCAAAGTGGCCCCAGAAATAATCCACCCTGACCAGGCGGGCTTCATGAAAAACCAGAGAATAGAAGACCAGATGGAACTGCCAAACCTAGTGATAGCATGGGGATGAAAAACTAGAGAATAGAAGACCAGACGGAACTGCCAAACCTGGTGATAGCATGGGGAGAGAAAAAAGAAGTAAATGGCATGATTGTTTTTCTAGACCAGGAAAAGGCGTACGATAGAATACAATATGAATTCATATGGGCCACACTTGAAGCTTTCGGTTTCCCCGTACACTTCATAGACACAGTTAAAATGCTATATTGTGATGCAAAAACGGTAGCCATAGTGAACGGCAAAAAAAACACCCCTACAAAATGACCCGGGGGGTGAGACAAGGAGATCCAATGTCCTGTCTAATCTTTAACCTGGCAATAGAGTCCCTCGCCCAGATGCTCAGGGACTCACAGCTCAGAGGAATCAAAATCGGAGAAGAAGCAGAACACCTAATAGTAAAACTCTTCGCAGACGACACAACCATATACCTGTCAGAAGGTGACAACCTAGATGACCTAAAAAATATCCTGGACAACTGGTGCAAAGCATCTGGGGGAAAGTTTAATGTCTTGAAAACCGCAATAATACCTGTGGAATCTAAAAGCTTCAGAAATAGCCTGACTACAACAAGAACGGTGACTGGAACACTAACGCAAATTCTGGAAGAAATCAAAATAGCAAAAGAAGGGGAGCCCACGAGATTACTAGGCTCATACATCGGTAACCACATAGATAACCCCAGTGTGTGGGCACCCACACTGGAGAAAATAACGCAAGACCTGACAAGGTGGAACAGGGGGCACCCCACGATAGATGAGTGACACCTAATAATAGGCATGATAGTAGGAGGGAGAACACAATACCGGACAAGTGTCCAAGGTATGCCCTCAGAAATAGAAACAAGACTAACTAAAATGATAAGAGAATTCATGTGGGGAGGTACAGCTCACCCAACAGTAGGAATGGACACATTGATCAAACCGATCGAACAGGGGGGAAAAAAGTTGCTAAATGTTAAGGCCAGAAATGAGGCCATAGACCTAATGAGAGCAAAGAGATACCTAAACCTAGGCAGTGCCCACCCAACATGGGCAAAGATAGCGGACTCACTAATACATATGAACCTAAACAAAAAATGGGACCTACAGGAAAACAAAGCATACAAAAATGTATTCCTCCAGACACTGACCGCCAACGCAAGAGTGAGCGGAGAAGGCCTCCCACGATCTATCAAAATAATGCTGAGATCTGTGAAAAAACACAACATAACCATCTCACCGGTGCAACTAAAACCCAGGACAAGGCTCGACATGCCAATCTGGTACCACACAGGTCTAGTAGGCATGAAAAACCCAGGATTCAACACCGCATCAGCAAAGTGCCAAAGAAAAACCCCCAAAATTAGGACTGTTGGAGATCTACTAGACCTCATCAAGAACACTAACAGCTTCCTCAACAACAACCACAGGCCTAGAAGAAACTGCAAATGCCACAACTGCAAAAAGCTGAGGTCAGAGGGTTGTAAGCACCCACATAGATGCGGACAAAACACAAGGAAGTTACTCAGCAGTTGAGGGACGGATGGAACCCCCTGGATCTGGGAAACCTCAACCTGGAGCAGACTACAGAAGGTGTAAAGAGAGAGATAAACAGTGAGACGTTGATCCTCTTCAACAAAAACCTGCATACTGGAACATCAATCTATGAAAGCTTCTGAGTCTTCACAGAAAAAGAAATAGACAAACTGGAAAACACAAGCGCAACTCAGCAAACAGGCCAAAACTGAGATGAGAAGAGGACGGGACCTCCCCAATGGATACAGGTCTACACCAATGGGTCCTGCGTTAACAACGGATATGAGAATGCCAATGCTGGGGCAGGAGTCTGGTTTGGAGAAAACGACCCCCGGAATAGGGCAGTAAGAGTACCCACATGTCTAAACCAATCCAACAATGCCAGCAAAGCACTAGCTGTTTTGGTAGCAGCAAGGAGCGTGGACACAAATGATCACATAGAAATACTCACAGACTCCGAACTGACCATTGAAAACCTGACTAAATCCCTTGACAAACATGAAGATGAGGGCTGGATGGAGGTTGAGAATAAAGAAATCCTAAGTGCTACAACATCCTATCTAAGAAGTGGGCTAGAGCACACAATCCTCACCAAGGTGAAAGGACACAGCAACCTTAAGGGAAATGATGAGACAGACAAACTGGCCAAAGAAGGGACACAAACACACCATGGCCCAGACATAGACACAAAACCAGTGAAAGGATACTACCTGGGAGGAGTAAAGCTCAGCATCGCAACACAAGCGCTCCTCTACAGAGGGATAATTAAGAAGAAACCCCCTCCAACGAGACGAGGCATAGTGATAAACCTGGACAGAGCAAGATGAGCGGTTAAAGAGATGAACGGAAACCCACCAACAGATAAGGCTCTATGGGCCTCCCTAAAAGACAGGACTCTAACGAAGGAATCAAGGGCCTTCCTGTGGAAGGCACTGCACAACGCCTACAAGATCGGTGAATACTGGGAAAAAATAATGAACTACAAGGCGCAAAGCAAATGCCACATCTGCAACACCACCAAAGATATGGAACACATTCTCATGGCATGCAGGGCTACAGGCCAAGAAACAGTATGGAGACTCATGGAACTGCTCTGCGAATGCAGAAGCCTTGAGTGGGAAAAGCCAGAAATAGGCCTAATACTAGGATGTGCGCTGGCAAGACCAAAACACAAAAATGGCACAAAGACAAAGGCAGGAAGCAGGATGTATAGAATAACAGTATCAGAGTCCACTCACCTAATATGGAAGCTAAGATGTTGTGGCAGTGGGTTGGAGTAATTGAAGGATCGGGTACGAAGTCAAAAGAGTCGAAAGAGGAGGGTAAGAGTAGAAGTCAAAAAAGATAGCAGAGCGTATATATGCACCGTAGACGAAGAGTAACGTTTGTCGTGACGTCATGAGAGTTCGTAGGCCAGAAGTTGACGAGCACAAGGGAAGATATAAAGTAGCCCAGTAATAGTCAGACACCAGTAGAGCAAATAATAGTAGATCTGCCTCAGGATAAGGCGAGAAAGCAGAGAGAGAGCAGCAGCAGTTTTACAGGGACCATGAAGACCAAGGTACCAGTAAGCCAAGAGAACAGAGGAGTCGAAAAGACTGATCAAGCCGAGAAGCGAGCCGTAGCAGACAAGTACCAAGCCAAAGACTGAGATCAAGATCCCAAGTTGCCAAAAGCTGTGCCGAGACAAAGAAGAAACAGAGTCAAGCCAGACAGAACCAGAGCCGAGACCAAGAAGCGAAAACACCAAGAAGCCAAGAAGAACCGAGCACGCTGCCAAAGACAGCGAACACGCGATGCCTGACGTCGGATCAGACGTCGACAAAGCCAGAAGTATGCCAGACAGAATGAGACACCGAGAACAGACCAGACGATGTCGAGACAATGAGCACGGAGCACACGAGTCAAGCTGAGCTCAAGACCAGAGATTATGGGGTGCAGAAACCTGTTTATTCCTTTGTTTCTTCTGGCTTTTATACCTATTTTACATGGGTACATAGTATTGTCGATCTTCTGCAAAACTGCTTTGAATTGCCGATTCCTTCCCGATTCTGTTTCTGACCGTCGGTCGGTCTCATAATCCTAGAACTTTATTTCTCTCTCTTTCCCTAATCGTATCACCCATTTCCTAATCCGTCCTTTCATTTTCCACCGCAAACTTATTCAAGCCCTACTTCTTGATTTTGCTTGTACCCGTCGTTTCCATAGCCAAATCCAATTTGCTTGACCGACGTCCCCTTTGACTCGATCCTATCAGCAGCCTTTTTTCCTCTACCACAATGTGATTGGAAGATACGACGTGAATCGGATGCTGGACGGCTTCACATGACAGAGGAAGTAATAAATAGGTGGCGGAATGCCATCATGAAGCGGATAAAACTAGACTGCCTGGCAGCAGATGCCAGGAGATATGACAAGACAGCCCTGAACAAGAAATTAATTGCAAAAACCTGGCACAAGATTATACAGGAAAACTCGTGACCTCGCAACGCATGGAAATCGGCATTAAGGGTTTTAGTGGGTATGGGGGTCCCCCACCTGCCAGGGCGAAATAGATGAGTGGACTAAATCTGAGCCCTACACGACGTGCGTAACCTGCATTTCCCTTAGGTGGGCCGAGAAATCCAACTTCAAATACAGTGCAAAAACTGGAAACATTTAGATAAAACATTGACAACACCTTTTCTGGTGACTAGAAGCTAACAACATGTAGATACATCTAGTTACCTGTAGAACCACCAAAAAAATAAAAATAAAAATAAAAATAAAGCTCAAAATATGAGGAAAATGGACGACAGGTTTTCAATGCCCTCAAATTTGGCAATTGAGAAACTTGCTGTTCCATGCGATGGGATGCCATGTCAATGATGATTTTCTTTGCCGCACTAAAAGAGCATGCCAGACTGGTGCTATGATTGAACTGGGGAATATAACGTATAATTGTCACTATGCGGAGGAGGTCGTTCCTCTGAAAAACTGAGGTTGCTGCATCAATGCTGTTAGGCTTGTGACTAGCAGTTCGCAACATGGCGTGTCCAGAGCACTAAAACAGAAATGTATTATGAGACTGTAGGTAGTTATAACAAACATACCTAAAATGGAAATGAACTAAGATAAGGAAACGTTCTACTGTACTGACTATGGGTTCTGAGGCGCGGCCCTTCAACTCCTGCACCTCCTGATTCTGTCCAGCCTTGTGTCTGCCTTCAGCACCATCTGGGAGTTCACTGGGTCAACTGAGAAGGTTGGATTATAGGCATACTCTGTGTAAAAGGGGGACATGCCCATTGCCATGCTTATATGGTTATTGTATGCAAATTCCGCAAATGGTGATACGCCGGCCTCTACATGAGGCAGGCAAAAAGATTACAAAATAATCATAAGGCTCCCAACATACCCAAAAGAAAGTGCTGAAAACTGTAAGCACAACACATCAAAAACCATAGACATGGGAGACCTACCTCAGAAAACCCCAGAAACATGTAACGACGATGAGCAGTGTTAGACAGTAGTGAGGAAAAGTCAGCAATCAAAATTTGATTGCAAAACAACAGCTGATGAGGTGGCGGTGCTCGGCAAGAGCAAGATCTTGGGAAAAGATCTGAGATCAAAACTCTATCAGGCCTTGACGTCACTCATTAAAACTACTTCAAACTTTCAACTGTTGTCCTGACCTTCCCCACCACCGTTGTTGACAAACTTGAAATAACCTGCTACAGCCACAATGTGAGGCAGGGAGCTCCAGGGAGGAGGGACGAGTAAATAAAGAAGGAGAGGGAGGTCACCAAGCAACAGAAGAAGGTTTAGCCAGAAATTTGGTAACCATGCATACCATGCACCGGAAGAGGCAGAAACCAAGCACCCAGACCCAGTAAATCAGCAACCAAGGGCCTGGGCACAGCAATGTCTTATGATGACATGAAACCACACAGATATGCACTAGTCCATGTGGAGGGAGAAGAAGTATAAAAGGGATGAAATTATGGGGGAGTTGGGCAAGCAATCACCTTGCCATGGCTCAGAGTCCCCAGGGAGCAGACATCTTAGGCCTTACGTATATTGATTAGCTTTGGGCTCAGTAATAATACTATTTTGACCCATTTTTGAGTGTGAACTTAAGTTTTCATTCAAATAAATCAATTAAAAATTATAAACTATTTACAACATGTTGTAGTACTTGGTTGCAAGTAGTACTGATAGTTCTGGGGCTTTCTTGAAGTCTTAGAAAGTGACCTCTAATCCACACTGTTGCTTGATGATAAACTTGGTGTATTGGGTGCTTCTCAGAATATCAAATACTCTGGTGGGCAGTAGAAGGTTCTCAGTCAACTCCAGCCTAAGCAGTTCACTCTCTGGGAACTACCGAGCCTTTGTTTTCCAATAGACTTCCAAGAAGAGGTTCAATAAACTCTAGCCTAGGTGATTCACTCCCTGGGAACCACTGAGCCTTTGCCTATCAAATGCCTGTCTATTCTCTACTAAACTTGGGCTATTTATACTGTTTTTCTGGTGCACAGACCACTATCTACACATGACTCTTTTGTTGTCAACTCCCCAGCCTCCAGAACATATTTGATAGTCCAATTTCGCTTTGAGGAGGCATGTTTCGGTGCCACCAGTTCCACCATTCCTCCGGATGTCTCTGATTGCCACTTCCCCATTTGCTTCAGCTCCATTTAGCACAATCCCATTCATAGATCCTTCTTTCCCCTTTTAGCACTTCCCTGCATTCCATGCTTCTTTTGACATCCCTCCATGCTTCTTTTCCTTTCCCCTTTCAGTCATGTCAAATCAGGCATTGTCAGATCTGATCTTGATCTAGATCATTACAAATTGATCCCATTTTGTCATTTCTGCCAGCTCCCATGCTTCCTCTCCTCATTACAGTGGTTGGACTATTGTTGAGTGGATAGCTTGAGCTGGTCCCTGCCCTTTGTTCTGTACTGTCTGTGTATTTATTGGGGTGTTTTTGGAGATATAATTTGTTGAGACTGCTATCAGGAGGCTTACAGTTTTCAGCCTTATGATTAAATGTTTATTTTGACTTCTGGTGCATGTTGTGTCCCTGACTGCTGGTACAGCGTCATATCAGTACATAACAAAAAAATTGTAACTGCTTGAACACCCAGTTACACTTAGCGTTCAAATTGCGCTAGCTTTCTCTGACTTTGTCACTAAGTCAGGCGCTAGCCTTGTTTATCTTGTCTTTGTCATTTACGGTGCCACCTATGGGCACATCACGCTGCACTACTCGTCTTTTCTTCTATATCTCTGTGTAAACTACAACACTTACCATCTGCCAGGTAGCATCTGAGGCACTATTATTTAGCATGTCATTCTATCACCTCTACTCAAGCACACCAGGACTCTCTCAGGACTCCTTATAACTATGCACACCAAGTGCTGTAGATGGTGTTGTACTGCATATATGTCCAGTGCACCCAACTACAGTTGGCATCATCAACGCCAGCCTTAATCTTGGTCCTAATTATTTGGCAGACCTCGGCTTTGATTCCAGGCAGTAACAGTCTATTGTGTTCTGTCCACGGCATGTGAGGAATGGTTGGGATTACAACAGGTGGGAAGAAATCTGTACGGAGACTGCCACATTCCAAGTCCTCCCAAGCGAAGGCTTTATTTTGCTTAGCAACGAGATCGGTAAGAACATCCAACTCATCTTTGGTCAAGAATCTGGTATCATGCTCCTTGGTGAACTGTTGCTGGTGCTCAGCAGTAAAATGTCTTGTGGGCTGAAAGGGTGGTGGACTTGGTGATAATGTTGACATGTTGGCAAGAGGGTCGCCAATGATCTGCCACTCAATTCTAAAGATCTCAGGAGAGTGCGTAGCAATGAGTTTTGTTTTGAGAGCAACTGGCTTATATTTCTTTTTGACTTGAACCCCTTTCCTTTTGGGAGCATTAGCTTGGTTATATACAGAGGTAGAAAGGGGAAATGTAGCCTGAGAAGCAGCAAGTCTGAGAACGGCAGGAGACGAGGCTCTGGAAAGGGTAGTGAGATAAGTATCGGTAGACACAATATTTTGAAATGATTCGGAAGCAGTAAGGTATAAGTATGCAAGAGAGGAGTCAGTAATGTTTTGGTTTTTCTAGTAAGGCTCAGTGTCGGTAGCAGATAAGGTAAATAGAACTTCTTCATCAAGAAAAGTAGTAGACACGACATTTACAAGACCAGTATAATAGTCATATTCAAGCGTTAGTGCCACATCTCTGTGATTGTTGCCAATCACCTCCTCGATGGTTTGTGAAAACACCTGTGGGGTCATTCATTGGCATGTTGGTTGGTAAATTCTGGGGGCTTAGCGCAGACACCTTTTTGTTGTCCCCCTAGAGAACGTCAGCACCGTTTGCTGGATTCCGAAATTGGGGTCGCTAATTGTTAAGGTCGTTTGTCGTTAGTAATGGTCTTGACAACTGATCATGCCAAAACGTCAAAGGGTCTGCTGAGAAGTAAATCATATGCCAGTGATCACAAAATGTGTATCTGAAGGTAGAAAGTGATGTCACCAAGGGTACAAGGAACATTTTTGGCAAGGCCTAAGGATCTGTCTACTGTACTGTTAGCGCTCTGGGAAGCACATCGTCAAGTTCATCGACCTTAGCAATGGCTGTTGCCAAGGGTCATTGGAGAGTGACTGCCATCTTGACTTGGTTGCGGACATCTGGGGCAATACTACAAAGTTCTTCCACTGATAAGGTGACGGTGGTTTTCATGATGCAACTGAAGATGTGGTTTGATTTTTCTATATTGAATATTGGTGCAGTAGGTTGGTAACCACCTTCAGGATGCTTCTCGGGAGCAGCAAAATTTCATTGTATGGAAGCATAATATTGGTCAGGGATTCCTGAGTAGAGGTAGAGAGGCGGCAAAGGCGGTTCAGGAGTGGCAGAGGATGAGGATGGTTCTGAGGTTATAACTGGGGGTGCAGCAAGGGTAGGAGTCAGTAACTTGCTAGTGGGAAGCATTGGCTTATATCCTTTGAGAGGTTGTTTAGGCTGCTTAACTTCAACCCCATCAAACACCTGATTCTTAAGCAAATCCAATTCCTTCTGTAGCTTAGTGATACGTTCTTCCTGTGAAAAAGTAGGGTAGTTGCCAATGCTATCAAAATGCAAGACCTCGTGAATCATTTGCTGTTGAGTTGCCTGCTCTGGGTTGGAGTTGGCATTGCTGGAAAGCGTGCCTGTAACGATTTGTCCTGAATTGTGCCTATGCCATTTATCAACTCGCTCCTGGAAAGACTTCTTGTCCAGGTAGTTGGGAATGGTGGTGCCAGTGGTTAGAACTATCTTGCCATTGATAGCCCTTCAAATTCTTCCTTGCCGAATATAATTTTCTAAAGTGGTGCAGTGTTCTCTAGTCATTGTATGGCCAATTTCCCCACAAAAGTGGCAAGGGCCAGGCATTGGTACAATAGCGGGTTGGTTAGCAGTGAGGTTGGTTGTGATTATAGTTTCAATGTGAGTCATGGCAGAAGTGACAGCAGTGGTAACAGCAGCATTGAGATCCTCTTTCTTAACAAAGTCAGCAACAGGAGGTGGAATGGGAATAATACCATTGGTTTGCTTAGGGGGTGGGCTCATCCTAGCGCGTTGCATATCAATGCCAGTGTCTGTTCCCTTGAGAACCCATTTGCTGGCTTCAAAGATGTTGGCAACATTATATGGCTCCTCTGGATGATGGGCCTGCTGGACAATTTCTAGGCAACAAGCAATGCGAGTCCAAAGTGAAGTCAGGATGCCCTGTTGAAATAGACAATGTTCCTCATTAATATAAAGCTTGCCGTTTTGCAGAAGCCATCTAGTGATTTTCTGGAACTTGCAGTAATACATAGAGAATGTGCCAAGCAAAGATGTGCCATTATCAAAAGATTCCTGTACTAGTTTCTGCAACTTGTTTACCATGTATCAGGTGGCCTCCTCAGCACCAGGGTACAACTGGATTACTGCTGTCTTCCAGCCTTCATATGAGGTGCCTTGGGCTAGAACTGGTGGTATGGCAGGAACAAAGGTGGCAAACTTGGCAAGACCTGTCTACATCTCTGCTGTGTCATATGACATGTATCTTGCTGTGTATTCCTTCATCTATGTGTGGTTGGTAATTTCACAGTCCCTGAATAAATACTCTAACTCTTTGAAATACTGAGAGAGCTCCTGTGGCTTAGACTCGTCCTATTTTGGTGCCAAGAAGTGATTGCAGGGTGGCATGTGCTGAACTGGTTGTTCCATGGCGACTGTGGTGCCGAGTTCAGTTAGCAGGTGTGGGGAAGGGGTTCTAAGAATTGGCGATGGGGTAAGAGAAATACCGAGTTGAGAAAGAGGTGTTAAAAGAGTAGTAGGGGTAACAGGTTGTGGTATGGCAAGTGGCAATGCTAAGAGGTCGTTGGCGCTAAAATTGAGAGAGCATGGGAGGAGATCAGGAAATTTGTCTACAGTGGTGTTCTGTAGTTCCTGTGTGAGAGAGAGACCTGGTAAGGCACCAGGTGGTTGTGGGGTTGATGGGTGGGAAGGGGCTATGCCTTCTGTTGACTGCTCTAGCAGACAACGCTTACACTGGAGATGGGTTTCTAGCAGAATTCTGCTCTAAAGAACCCTTGTGGTGGGCTCCAATTTGATGATGCCCAGAGTTTGGTCAGTAACAAATGTAGTAATAGTGTTACTGTGCCACAAGCTTGCATTGGGCATGCTAAAAGTGATGAGGGGAGTCCCGGGCAGGTCCCAGAGAACGCACCTATGAAAATAAGGTAAAGTCTGAAAGGGGTCAGCAAGTGTCAAGCGCTAAGGTAAAAGTGCCTATGGAAGAAGCAGTAAGTGAACACGGCAATGTAAGTGGCAAGAACACAGTAAGCTTAGCAAAGTCTAAGTGTTGTTAAAATGCCTGCCATAGCTGCAAGGCACGAGTATGTTGAGGGCTAGCAATAGTCTGCAACTGCTGATGACTTCGACATTGCCAACCATAAATGAGATTTAGACTATAAGGGAGACTGGAGTAAGGGGGGCAGGAAACTCTGTTTTGCTGTTCCATGTACAAGTCGGTAAGTACTTTTATACTACAAGGAGTTCACCATTGCCAAGTGACTAATAACGCCAAAGCGCAGTGAACTAGAAAATTTTATAGAGGTGGCTCCAACAGTTTCAGATCCCTACCGTCCATTCAAGACACTTAGTGATGCCAGGCGGCAGATCGTGATGCTAAACCATCAATCCATCAATCTTCTGTCTGTCCAGAATACTAAGCGACGTCAAGTGCCAAATCAAGGCGCTAAGCGATGTCAGATGCCAAGGTCAAACACCAAGCTATCCATCAGTTTTTGATAAACCATAAGTCTTCCTGCTAAGCGCTGTCATCAGTAACTGATGCCATCTGTCAGTTGTCATTCTGTCTGCCATTGGCACTATCATTGATCAGATCTGCTTCTTGCCATGTGTGGCTGTCAAATATTGCCAAAATTGGTTAATTAGCATGCGCGAAGATATCCTGAGCCAGTGCCATGTTGCCATAGCCTGCCGTTGATGCGCTGATCCTGTATGAGGTCCTATCACCACATCAGTGCCCCACATCTCCTATGCATTGATGGCCTCCACCAAAGCAACTAAACTGGGCTGAACCACTATCTATATAGTTAAAAACACCACCAATACTCTGACGTTTGCAGACTCTGGAGCAAATAACCATTGTTTTGTAGACTGTGAGCTTTTCTTATTGTATGAAACCTTATCTGTTCCTTATGAAGGCCTGGCAGCATTGAAGGACTCTATGTTCCACATTATTAAATAAGGAGTAGTAAAGAAAAACAGTCAATACCTCACAGAGAGTCACAGAATTAGTTTTCAATAACATACTGCACACACCTAACCTTGCTACAAACCTAATCTTGATTGCTTGTTTTAATAATGCTAGTTTCCAGATAATATTTAGCCAGGAGAAGGTCGTATTCAAGGACAGCAAAGGAAGAGAAGTCTTGGTAAAAAAGGGATGAGACTGAATGTACTGACTAGATGTCTTGAAATCACAGCCAGCCCAAACTCCAAGCTATAGTTGCTTCATTACTCAACCACTCTGTTGACCTAAATGGATGGCATTGTCATTTTGCACATGCTGGAGTTGAGAGTATCAAGATGCTGGCCCAAGAGCAAATAGTTGATGGCCTTACCATACTAGGGGAAATAGAGGTTAAAGAAATCTGCAAAGACTGTATGTATAGCAAGCATACAGCCTGCCTCTATGATAGTGAAACGTAAGTCAAACAGCATGCAAACATGTGCACACACATTGATTTATAGGGACTAGCCACAGTCACTTCTCTTGGAGGAGCCTCATATTTTATGCTAGTTGCAGATGGCAGAACAGCAAGACTCAGGTTTTTTTCTGTTTTAAAAAAATGCTGAAACTACTCTGCCAGCCTTCAAGGTGTATCACATCCAACCAGAGAGGCAGACAGGAAAGAAGCTCATGAAGGCCAGGGTAGATATTGACAGAAAATGAGTCAATAAGATGTGGAACACCTATTGCACTAACCACAGAATCATACTTGTCCCCAAAATGGATATGCTGAACAATGCATCCAAACAGTGATTGAAGGCATCCAGTGTGTTCTTGCTGAGAGCAAACTGCCAAAAAGCCTATGGGCAAAGGCTGCTGCAACTATCATTTATATTTATGCATGTGACCATACAGAGGGTTGTATGCTTGAGCAAATTGTGTCCTAAGTCCTACAGTACAATAAGGGGTGGTAATTATGGACACACTCAGTAAGTACTCCAGCCAAACACTTTTTCAAGCATGCTAGTTATGCCTTGTAGCTATTTTACTACAATTTGATCTTTCTGGTGTTCATACTACTTCCTACTATGAGTTTCTAACACATCTGCTGCTAATGTGCCTTCCTAATTATCTAAACCCAGCTACACTCAGCAATGCTTGCTCCAAAGAGCCAAGGCTCCAGGACTCTAACCTCCTCTAGTCCCAGACAATTATTTTCAAAAGTGCTGTCTCCCCTACTCTTTTTTCAGCAATAATTCAGATCAGCAGACCCATGAGACAGAGTCTATGAACCTCTAGCTGATTTCAATTAAATGGGCCATACAGTACTTTGGCAGCCTGGGCTATAATGCTATTTGACATTCTATTTTCCTTGCCTACCTGTGCCACAGCTTGCTTGGTCAGCAAGTTGCCTCTCCCAATTCCACTGCACTAGGGAACCCCTCCCTTTTCCTGGTTGGACACAAGACTAATGGTCACATTGCTTCATTATGTCATGTGCTGATTCATTGCTCACATTTGGCCTGCACAACAAAGCCTCCCTAGTCAGCATGTGTAAGCAGTGGCTTCCCAGTGGTGATGATGCCAACTGTAGTTGGGTGCACTAGATGTTAGACAGTACAACACCATCTCTAGCACCTGGCATGTGTAGCATGTGAGGAGTTCTGACAGGATCCTGGTGTGCTTGAGCAAATATGATAAGATGATGCACTAGATAATAGCACTGTAGATGCTACCTAGCAAACTGTAAGCTCCATAGCTTGGGCAAAGATATTGTAAAGAGAAAGAATAGTGGAATGAAACATTACTTCTTTATACTTCTGATTGAGGTGCCTCAACAAATAGCAGTGCCTAATGCTAACCCCTTTTGGAATTGATTACAACAGACTGAGAACACTGAGAAGACTAATACTTGATTAGATGTAAGAGCTGGGTGTTTACATTCAATAGTAGTTTATTAAAGAATCCATATACTACATAACCAGGTATTTGTGTTCAGCAGTAAAGAACACAAAAACACCCAGAAGTGAAAATAATCTAATGGATCACATGATGTACTATGTAGATACTAAGCCATAAGTCCTCAACATATCTTGACCTGGAGAGCACCTTTTGGCACATCCTCCAGGAACACTACATTGATATAGTAATGGCCCTCCAGTTGCTTATCCCAACATGAGCATCAGGATTGTGAGGCCTTTGCCTCTAATAGGTGTGCACTGACACCCCTAGAATTCTGCTCCCCAAAATACATGGTAGATACCATGAAATCAGGTTACAAAGGTGTGACCTCAGAAGCACCATTGGCCAAGTACAGCTGAAGCAGGGACATCATCATAGGGGAGGATGTCTTGCTCCAGGCCAGCTTCCCAGCTAGTGATTGAAATGCTCAATCAAGTCAAGTAGGATGGCATGTCCACCACTCCTTGTCAACATGCCTTTTTGCTAGAGTCAGTTTTCTGACTTGGTAGGGTTGCCTGCTGCTTGCCAGCAGAAGACAAGGCAAGAAAATCTGTTTTGTGCTATGTGCTGTATGTGCATGTGGTCCATGTTGTCTATCATACAACTGATGAGGACAATGGCTTCTATGTACATCACAGAGGAACAAAGAGTCTGTAAGTACATTGTACCCATTATCCCCCAGCTTCTGCAGGAGAGATGCCAGGACAAAGTCCTGGTGATGAGTGGGCTTGTCAGGTGAGGGGGGAGGGCAGCTTGCTAAC
>QFEW01023661.1:2199-18248 GCA_003316525.1 Termitomyces eurrhizus
TTATCGTGAAGTGTTGAGAGTCAGGAAGGAAGAATTCGGAGACAGACATCCAGAGACCATTCAAGCCATGTCTGACCTTGCTGCAACATTTAGGCAAGGTGGAAAACTGAATGAGGCTGAGGACTTTGAACAAGAAGTGTTGAGAGTCAGGAAAGAAGAATTTGGAAACAGACATCCAGAGACCATCCAAGCCATGTCTAACCTTGCTACAACATTTTGGCAAGGTAGCAAACTGGAGGAGGCTGCAAAGCTTTATCATGAAGTGTTGAGAGTCAGGAAAGAAGAATTTGGAAACAGACATCCAGAGACCATTCAAGCCATGTCTGACCTTGCTGCAACATTTAGGCAGGGTGGAAAACTGAACGAGGCTGAGGACCTTGAACAAAGAGTGTTGAGAGTTAAAAAAAAGGAAGTATTTAAAAACAGTGATCTGGACACTATTCAAGCAATGTCCAACCCCACTGGAACATTTTGTTGAGATAGAAAACTGGAGGAGGCTGAGATGCTTGGCAAACAGTTTTAAAGTTAGAAAAGAAGCATTTGAAAGTAGTCACTAGAATGTGATTTAGCTCATGTCTAGCACTATAAAAATCAATTCTTCAATATGTAAAAACAAAATCCCCCTGTTTTTTTTTCTTAATAGTAATTACAATAGGATAGAAAATAGTCTCTAATGTTTACTTTTCTGTCTAGGCACAGAGTATCTACTGAATTTCTTGATTCATTCAATAGAGTTAGCTTTGTCTAACAAAGAGCCTCAGTTGTCACAACCTATTATTTTCCATTCAGATTATTCATCCAGTCCCATCAGTGCAAAATCCATTGTAAATTTTATGCTTCTCTTCATCTTTCCAGTCCATTGAGAGAGAGACTAAATTGCAGTCTTTTGCTTTTTTTTTACCTGAGCCTGTAGTGCAATGGACATCTGCTTGTCTGTTATTGGCAACCTCTGTGAGTAGGAGTTCAGATCTCCCAACAGGCATTTCTCTTACACTTATAGATAGTGCAATAGACTCATCTTTTGTCATACTTATAGATAGCACAATGTAAGCTTTTTAACTACAGATTTGTAAGTAATTGGTCTGTGTTGTATGTGTAGCATAGCAAACTCACTCTTAGTGTATCACAATTGACTGAGGGTGTTCAAGTCACTTTATAGTGTATATGTGTCTACACAAAGAGATTAACCCTGGCTAGACAAAAAGGCCAGCCCTGATTGACAGTCATCACTTGCAGTGGCCATGTGTGCTAGATTGCAACACTCCTCCTCACCATGAGTATTTATGTTTTCTGCTTTTCCTTGTATAGAATCCTCCATCCTAAAGATGGCCCATAATTTTGTGAATTGTAGAGTAGCCAGTGCTTTTATAAATATATTTACAATTTTTTTCTTTGTATCAATATATAGAATATGATCTTTTTTGAGGTGACATGCTTATATAAAACCTTCACCATCATCTTCACCATCATCATCATACTACCCTTTGTTACCATTTATTACCTCTAAATCAAACAATTTCTGTTCACCAACAGCCATGCTTGTGTGAAACAAATGATGAAATCCTATTTTCTTGCAAGCAAATGGAGGTACAAATCTGAGACATAGATCCTCTGATGACAACTGAGGCCTTATTCACTCCCCCTCATCTACTAGGACTTGTGTCTGAAGAAGCATCATAGAAGGAGACCTAAAAACAATCCTCAGTGATATCTATTGATGCGAAATGAGATAGTTTACTTTATTTTAAAAGTAGCTCAAAATGGAATTTGAACTGAACTTTTTATTTTATTTCAACTTGCTCAGTTTCACAGAGTACATGGGGCAAGAGTTACATGCATGCGCACTTGTAAAGTGATAGTGTTATAATTTTTATTGATTTTAAATTAGAATGTAAATTAAATTCATACTCAAGATTTGGAAATCAAATAGTATTACTACTTTAATAGACCCAAAGTCAACCTATATGCTGCTGGCCTAAGATGTCCACTCTCTGGGGACTCTGAGCCATGGCAAATTGATTGCTTGCCTGGCTTCCCTGAAATTCCACTCCTTTTATATGTCCTCCTCTTACGCACAGACCATCGTGTTTTTATGTGATAAATGGTTTACTTGTGCTATTCTCATATTCGGTTGGTCAGTGTAGCTGGTTGCTGGGTCTGGGCACCAGTAGATGCACTTTGCCATCACTTGGTGAGGCTAAATATTTCTCTCTCGACTCCATCGGCTAAACCCCATTCCAGCTCCCTTCCTCACTTCTTTGTTCCTTCCCTTCAGATGAATGGTGGGTGGGTACAGAGTAGCAGGGATGTGTGTAAGGCAGGGAGAACGACAATGCATGTGTCAAGTTTTGATCATGATTGACTCATGATCGCTTGATGGGATTGATCTCGGTGATTTGGCTATGATCTTGTTGCCATCAAACCCTGCCAAGTTGCTGTTTTATCATTGCCTTTGTTGTTTTGGGTGCTTGCTGGGTGGTCTGGTGGTGCGCTGGTAGGCATCCTGAGGTGTCTTTGTCCCAGTCTACAGTTTTCAGGTTTATCTCGTATGGACTTACGCCGTTGTATAATATATTTTATTATATATTTGTCATCCCTCAGCCTCTGTCTCTGTTTTGAGACAGTCGTATCACTATGCCTGACAATTCATTAATACTCATTCTGTGTGATCAAAAGCTCTGGTCACTCCTGACCTTTACAACCTCTGCTCCTTGCTATTCTTTCCTTACTCCATGGTCATCCAACTATATGCTTGGAGTGGTTAATTAGACTCTGGAGATACCCTGTCTGCTTGCCTACACAATCAAACCTCTCTCTAGTGTAAATTTGGCTATGACAATATTGAAACCATACATCATTTATTTGTGTGCTGCCTAGAGTTTAACTCCCTTCAATCATCTGCTTTGGAACAAGTTATAATAGCAACAAAGAATATCCTAGGCTCACAAGTCTCATTACAAAACTCAGTTTCAGATATTGCATGCTCTTTGTTTTGGGACTCCAATATCTGGCCTGCATATCACACCAAATTCTACTTGAGATTTACACCCAATGTGACAGACATACCATTGACATTTGAGACAAAGTGTGTCTAACCTATGGCATACCAAATCTATTTAGTTAGCAGGACAAATTTGGACTGTGATAAGGAGGAAAGGATTCCAGGCTAAGTTTTTAAACAAGAGCAGACAGCAAGCTCAGAAGATTTCACAAGTTGTGTGGCACATCTTCTTGTTGTGAATAAGTTTACTTTACTTTACTCTTTACTTTACTTTCACTTTACCTACTGTCCCTTTACTTCACTCTTTACTTTTCTTTCACTTTACCTACCATTCCAGTGAGGTTTTTACCTAAATTACTTTATGTAATGTAGCTGGGAATAAAATCTCATCTCATCTCAACATATTCATATTTGACATCATAGAGCATCAGATCTTCTGAGAGATTAATTGCTGAGTTATTATTGCAGAGTAGGGTGTTGGGACATCACAAATGTGATGATGTGAAGTAGTGATATGAAAAGGTACCATGAACCATTGTCAGAAACACAATAACTGTCTGCTTTGTCTGAGAGCACACATATATTGAGGACTTGAGAGCCACAGTACTCTCAGTTCTATTTACACACTACTAAGGGTATGTAACATACATTTACTACAACATGGACTTATACTTATAATGCCTGTATCTAGATTGATACTTACTACAAATTATTCTAGGTGATGGTCTACATATAGCTGCTTTGCACAAGTTCTAACAGGTTATGGGCCTTATTTAGAGTGGACTACCCAACACAGTACTGCCACTTGTTAGAACACTTTGTTTCTGTCTACTTGTGTCTGACCACTGATTGTGCCAGACTACATCTCTTGGAGCTGCCTCTGATTTTAGTATATCCTCTTGTCAGAAACAATCCAGGTGATATCTTGCCAGCCTTGTCTTTGCCCTTTTTAGAGAATAGATCTATTGTTATCCTTGTTTTCTCAGCAGATACAGGATATTTTTTCCCCTTTACTACTGAGTTGAAGCACACACATGTCCAGATCTAAGATACCACTTATCAACACACCAACACCCTCTATCTCTATGATATCCATCTGCAGAGCAGACTGAAAAACTGACAAATTCAATAGAAATTCCCTCACCTCCAACTTTGCAAGGTGGTCTCAGATCCTGAAGATTTTATCTTGTTTTCTTTGGCCTGAAATCCTATGTTTTCCTTCTGTTAATTTCTACACTAAGTGTTGAGAAAGATTTTGTGGCACATCAGAACTGGTGCACAAATGATGACTTGGCATGTACAATTATTCTGACAGCCATTGACAAGTCCATGTACAAGGGCCTTGATGAGGATAAGACAGCGGCAAACTTATATGCTCAGATTAAATCTTGTGCAGAGGAGGAAGGTCAAGTACACATGGTGGCTCTCATCCAAGAAGTCTTACACATCCAATGCTCACCTGAGGAACAGCTAACAACAACAGGAAGATGAATCTGTGACATCATCAGTTGCATATTTGCAATAAAGGCACTAGATAAAGACCTTTTTAAATGTGTTGTCCTTCTCAATAGCCTCAGCAACCCATTGTATGCTGCTGTCCAGACACAGGTCTTATAACAATTGGCCAATTCCACTGCCTCAAGTCCTTACAAATCTGAAAATATTTAGAAACTGCTTGAAACAGTCTAGAAGCTCACCAATCTGAAGTCCTTAAGCTCTGTCTCATCCTCAGACACTGCTCTTGCCATGTCTACCCAAGGCTACTACTACTTGAACAAAACAAATGCCCTGGGTCACAATCATGCTACTGGCATAAAGTGCTATGCATGAACAGCTATGTGAAGGATATGAGGCTCCATACTGTGTACATCCAGAAGGAGCAATGGAAAAGAATAGTTTTCTAGCTGCTCAAATGGCTGCACACACTGTGTAACTGCTGGTTATGAGTTAGAACCTTCTTGTGTGTATTACACAATACTAAATCAGACCACTTTATTGGATTTGACTAGTACTAAGAGTGAATACAAGATGTTATATTATATAATACTCTACTGTCTGCTAATAGCGTTGTTGATGCTTGTAACATGTGTGATGCTGATAGGACCCCATACAGGATCAGCGCATCAACGGCAGGCTACGGCAACGTGGCACAGGTCCGGGATACCTTAGCGCACGCTAACTAACCAATTTTGGCGATATTTGACGGCCGAGCACGGCAAGAAGCAGATCCGATCAAGTGATAGCGCCAACGGCAGACAGAATGACAACTGACAGATGGCATCAGTCACTGACGACAGCGCTTAGGGAGAAGCCTGATGATCTATCAAAAACTGACAGACAGCTTGGCGTTTGACCTTGGCGTCTGACACCGCTTAGCGCCTTGATCTGGCGCCTGACATTGCTTAAGTGCTCTGACAGACAGAAGGGTGATGGATTGATGGTTTAGCATCGCGATCTGCCGTCTGGCATCGCTAAGGGTCTTGAATGGACGGTAGGGATCTGAAACCATTGGAGCTACCCCTATAAAATTTTCTAGTTTACCGCACTTCGGCGTCATTGGCCACTGGCGATGGTGAACTCATTGTAGTATAAAAGTACTTACCGACTTGTACAATCAAACAATAGACCAGAGTTTCCTGCTCCCCTTACTTCAGTCTCCCTTATGCTCAAGATCTCATTTACGGTTGGCAACGTTGAACTCATCGGCAGTTGCAGACTCTCGCTAACACTTGACACATTCACACCTTGCAGCTACGGCAGGCATTATTGACGCTTAGACCTCGCTAAGCCTTACCGGGTTCTTGCCGCTTACCTTTGCCGTGTTCACTTACCGCTTCTTCCCTAGGCGCTTTACCTTAGCGCTTGACACTTGCCGACCCCGTTACCGACTTTTCCTCATTTTCACAGGCGCGTTCTCTGGGACCTGCCCGGGACTCCTCATATCACTTTTAGCGCGCCCAACGCAAGCTCTTGGTACGGTAACGCTTTTGCTACATTTGTTACTGACCAAACTTTGGGCGTCATCAACGCTCTATTATATACCCTCCAATAAGACCAAATACTCAGTTTTATATGAAAGGAAAGTCATCTGGATGCACAGTAGTGCAATGATTCAGGCGCCAATGTGCTGTTACACAAAAAAAGAGTCCAAGTATCTAGTGTAGACATATGGATTGTGTGGTCTTACTATGGCTTAGTGTGCTAGTGTGCAAAGCAGTCCAACAGCAAGAAAATATAATAGAATTATGACAATAAAAGAAAAAACATCTGTTTGCTATAAATACATGCTACTCTGGAGTGCATGTCAGCCTGAGAATGTTGAGTTTGCAACATTAATTGTGGGAGCGGAAGGTGCCAATTCCATCCTTGGTAGGGTAGTTGACTCCTTAACAACAGGTGAATCTACCACCATAGGCTCAGTTAGTGTGACATTAATCACTGAGGCAACAGTGAATAGCGTACTATGTGCTGACATGCATTTTAAAAGATTGACCTGGTTAAGGTCCATGCCAATGAGATAATAGAGGCCCTCAGCCTCAGGGTTAATCAGGAGAGTACTTTTCTTGTTGTGTTTGAACATAAGACAATAATGATCATCTTCAGTCATTTTCTGCTATTCATCTCATTGTGAGATTGTAGAAGGAGTGTCATATTTGGCCAGGCAGTCTATGCGCTTATTGTTGATCTGCTTGAAGATGTCTATAGATATTGTTGGGGTGTGGAACTGCTGTTCCAGGAAGACCACACCATATGTATATGCATGATTCACCTAGTCTAGCAAGATCCAGTTGTGCAGTAAGACACATAACACATTATCATCAGAAAAGTTCTGTGCCTGCTCATCAGGCATGTGAACTTGGTGAATCTCAAGCTGAGGCCTGCATTGGGGCTCAAAGGGCTGCTCGGGAAATATGGCATTGTAGGAGGCAATTGCCTCATGATACAGATCTGGACAGGCCATGACAAGAGTCATGGGCCAAACAATCATGGGCTTGGCTGTGCTATTGGCATGGAGAGCTTGACACAATATGAATCCAAAGAGAGTTTGCCAGTACATGCAGTAGGTATGATCTACTGCAGTGCCCTGATATGTGTTCTTCAACCCAGAGCAACCAAAGACCAGTGTGCATTGAGTAAGCTGGTTCAGATCAAATAGAGTAGATGGATCTGGTGCACGCATTATGTGCAGTGCAGCAGTACCATCTTCGTTTGTGTGCAAAAAGCACCCCAGGATGTGTCATTGTTTTATAAGGGCAAAGTCAGCAGGGCCTTGCTGTAAGGGCAATCTCTAGAGGCTGTGGCTCAGTCACACAGCTGGCAGAGGAAGATCCAAAGAGAACAAGTCTAGGGATTCCCTATGCCAGGTTGGATGTTTCTGGGGCCTCTGAAGTGTGGGAAACAACTGTACAGTACAACAAAACCTTAAAAACTCAAAAATTGACTAACCAAACAACTGTGCAAACAAGGCAGGAAAACTCTGGACTTGAGAAGTCAGCAAGGCAAACTCCAGCTTATATAAGCAGTCCAGAAGCGGTGCTGAAGGGCCCACACCTGTCTAAATGATAGCTAAAGAACCAGAGCACCTCAAAGGTTGAGAATAGTACTAACAGATAGTGTTGAGAGAATAGAAACAGCAAAATGAGAGAATGATCGAAGAAATAAGGAAATGAATAAAAGGAGAGTGAAGGAATAAGGAGTGAAAGAAGGAAGAAATGAGGAGTCCCCTGACACTTGCATTAGGTTGACAAGATCTTGGTATTGCAGCTCAGTCATAAGTAGCCACATCATTTTGTCATGCAGAGCTTCATCTATTTGGTGTGCAAACATTTAAAGCTTAGTAATCAGCATATATGCAACAATTCTGTCATAACAAGGGACACGTACATTCATATAATATTTATAGAGCCAGTCCAGCTCTAAAGGAGTGTGGAAAAGGCCACATGAGATGTGCTTATACGTAATTGTGCCTGAAATATAAGCATGCTGTCCAGAGGCAAACTCATATGATGCTGCTTTGTTGGTGTCAGCTCCCATCAGCACCGTATTTGTGAGATATGAATAATAGGTGCAGTGTCTGAGTGCTTCTCCAAAGCACAAATTCATCTGCTCAATATCAAACAGGCCCCATACTTTCACTCCCAAACCATCAGAGATTCTCTCCAAGAAATTATCCTCAGCCCTATATCAAAGGGCCTGTAGGTTCTTGGTGCAATTTGCCTTCTTTTTTGCAATGCACTTATTGCATGATACTCGTTGGAATTGGTCAGTGGCCAATTCCTCTTTTGCTTTTTTCAGGCACAGGCTTATTCCTCACAGTCGCCACCAAACCATCATATTGCTCTGGTGTATGTAGGTCTGGGGTCAAAGCAACTATGGTGTAGTGTGCTGGCAGTGCCAGCATCAAAACAGGCAACATGAATAACATTTGAGCTTCTCTAGCTTGCTCAGGGATGCCAGCCAGAAAGGCTATCACTTCTGTCACAACCCACTCATGACCTGCTCCACCTCCAGTTACCAAAACTCTGGAAGTCACTCTGCAAACCTGCTCTAGGCTTCACCACTCTCTGGGACCCTCAGGACCAATGCCCCTGAACCCAACTCCAATCAGCCCCAATGTAGTACTTGGTTGCAAGTAGTACTTGATAGTTCTGAGGCTTGCTAGTGTAGAACATGACCTTCAATTCATACTGACTGGTTGACAAACTTGATATATTAATATTTTGAGTTGTAAATCCTAATCTTCCAGAATGCAGAGGTAATTCACTCTCTGGGAATCACCGAGCCTTTGCCTATCAATTGCCTGTCTATTTTCTACTAAACTTGGGCTATTTATACTATTTTTTTGGTGCACAGACCACTAACTACACATGACTCTTTGTTGTTGTAAACTCCTCAGCCTCAAGAACATGATAGTCCAATTTCTCTTTTGAGAGGCCTGTTTTGGTGCCACTAGTCTCATCATTCAACTTCTTGTTCCACTATTCCTCCAGATGTTTCTGATTGCCACTTCCCCATTTGCTTTAACTCTATTTGGCATGATCCTATTCATAGATCCTTCTTTCCTCTTTTAGCACTTCCCTGCATTCCATGCTTCTTTCCCTTTCCTCTTTCAGTCATGTAAATTTAGGCATTGTCAGATCAGATTTTGATCTAGATCATTACAATTTGATCCTATTTCATCACCTCTGCCAGCTTCCATGCTTCCCCTCCTCATAACAGTGGTTGGACTATATTGTTGAGCTGATAGTTTGAGCTGGTCTCTGCCTGTTGTTCCGTACTTTTCTGTGTATTTATTGGGATGTTTTGGAGATATAGATTTGTTGAGACTGCTATCAGAAGGCTTACAGTTTTCAGCCCATAATTAAATGTTTATTTTGACTTCTGGTGCATAGTGTGTCCCTGACTGCTAGTACAGCATCATATCACTGACAGCCACCATCAGCCATCAGCATCACCTATCATTCCAGTACTGGCATCCATCAAATCCTGGGACATCAGCTGACATACAACCTCTCTGCCCTGACCTCCATCACAACTTCCAACTTGCTTGTATGGGCCGTTGCTAGTACGGCATGACCAAGATCTACACTTGATCAAAAAGTATAGGCCTGCAGCGGACTGAGGTCTACAGTATAGGGTGTTGAATACGTGACATGGCAGTGTCAATGTGACCACATCAGCGTGATGTGCCAACGCAGCACGACACAGTACATTAACTTAGCGCAGAAAGGAGAAATACCAGCAATATTTATATAATATTCAATGTCCAATTCATATATATCAGTATCCGTAAACATAACACATATAAAAAAAATAAATAAATAAATAAAACTAAAAATCAAAGCCTTCATTTGTCAACATTGTCCCTATATATGTAAAACATGTTGCCGTTGACACGACTACCATACAAGAATAAGTACATTTCTATACAATGAGGCTTTATATTTGTAGCCTGTAAAGGGGTGTTATTTGACAAATTACATTGAAAGCTGGCAATGAACCTATTTCTTGTTACAATTCAGATCTTTGACCCTCTCTATAACCTCCTTGATGTGCCTGAATGCTCAAATAATATATGCGTGCACAGATCTGGGCATCTGTGAGTCTAACAGAGCCAAAAAAAAGACAAGCTATGATTCGTGCCTTCGGCACAAATTTCGTAGCTTGTTGGGGGCTTTGCCCCCAAAACCCCCCTCAACTAAGCCTCCACCCCAACCTCACTTCGTTCGGTTAGGGCTCCAAGTATGTATAAGTAACTTAGCCTCCACCCCAACCTCACTTCGTTCAGTCAGGGCTTCAAGTATGTATATAAGTAATTCAGTCTCCACCACAACCTCACTTTGTTTGGTTAGGGGTTCCAAATATGTATCTTAGTAACTTAGCTTCTATCATAATCTTACTTTCATTATGTCTTACTGATTCCAGCATAAGTTGTTAACAAATAGAGAGTTTCACATTTATCAAGAAATGATGCTACAATTACAAGTTATATATATTCTATTAGTACAGTATCAACAAATATCAAGTTAGATGCTAAAATATAAAAGTTAGTAATAAGTAAGTAATTAACAATCACACTCACATTTGTAAACCCAAGAAATAATGCTACAATTCCAAGTTATATGTACAGTATCAAGTTAGATGCTAAAATATAAAGTTAGTAATAAGTAGTTAATCAAAAATCACACTTACATTTGTAAACCATTAAGGACTTCTTGATACACAATATTTGCAGTCATTTTTGATGTATTTTTTTCTGACAGAATTACCTTGATATGATCTCCTGATGTGCATCGAGAAAGTGCAACATAAAGTTGGCCATGTGTAAAAACTGGTGATCGAAGGTCCAATCCAACATGCTTGACTGATTGCCCTTGAGACTTGTTGATAGTCATAGCAAAGGCCAATCAAATTGGAAACTGTCTCCTGCATAATGGTATTGGCATATTCTCTTCAGAGGCATCTAGATTGATCCTTGAAACCAAAACAGTTGAACCTGCAAACTTGGCATCTCCACTGATAATATGACATCTGAGGACTCTGGTGCTGATATGAGTGACAATCATTCTTGTTCCATTGCAAAGTCCTTTGGTTGTGTCCAGATTCCTGAGGAGCATGACAAGAGCTCCAATCTTCAAAGCCAGTTTAGCCAAAGGCAAACTATTGGCTTTCAAAGAGTTGAGATATTCCACAGGATATAAGGCAAGGCCATCAGGATTCCTGTTATCAGAAAGAACAGAATCTGCACTCTGTAAGATCCTTTCTTCCCCTGGATACCTCTCTAGAACTTCTGCATTGATCTCCTCTATATCTGAGTTCTTGCCAGAGAGAATAGTCCGGTCCAGGTAATACTGATCATTTTGAGGATGACCAATATCAGGATATGTGGAAGAAATCAATCCAGTGATAGAATTGTCATCACAGATCATCCTTTCAGGCAGTTTGACTGTTTCTCCAGGTTCTAGATTTTTCCCTGCACCAACATCCAACAACCAAGCTGCATGAGCAATATTCTCTGCAGTCTGATCCAATCTCATATTTTGGATCAAGTAGTGGACTTGGATATGATCCCAAAGTTGGCCCCTTCTGAGTGAAGCAGCAATCATCTGCTGCCTGAGTCCATATGGAACTACTGGAAGAGTTTGTCTAAAGTCCCCTCCAAAAACCACAGTAACTCCACCAATGAAAATGTCGTTATGGAAGATGTCCCTGAAGCTATGATCTACAGAGCTAATGGCATTGTTATGTTGCATTGGAACTTCATCCCAAATAACAACTTTGGTGCGAAGTATGAGCTGTGATAACTGTGTTCCTCTCTTGATATTGGCAATGGATGTGTCAAGAGCAGGAATGGGAATTTTGAATCTTGAATGAGCTGTCCTACCCCCTTCCAACAATAAGGCAGCAATGCCAGATGATGCTACACATAATGCCACATCTCCATTGGAACGAACTGCAGCAGCCAGAGTATTGCAGACAAAGGTTTTGCCACATCCTCCAGCACTGTGAATGAACAGCATCCTGCACAAATTATTGTTCACTGAGTTTATGACAGCATCAAAGGTCTCTAGTTGTTCCACATTGAACTTGGCCTTGTTCCCCTCTACTCTTTGCTTGAGCTCTTCAACATCATAATTAGTTTCATCTTCTAAAAGTCGATTGCCTAGAAGAATGATCAGTATTCAAGTCAATCTTTTATGCAAATGCCAATTACCTGGAACTATGTTCTAATTCTGTTGAGCCTCTGGCATGTTGGAGCCTTAGTCAGAAACTGTCAAAACTGACTAAGCACATCATTTCCCATGCATTGTTGCATTATATAGAGATGCAAATATATATACTTGATGCTCTGAACTACACCAGTCCTTCTGCTTTTATTTTTTCTGATTTTATACAACAAATCGCCATCAATAGTTTGGGAAATTGCATGGGATGATTGTTCAGAAGTCAATAAGCAAATCATGGATGTTACAGAGTGGAAATGAACGTTCAAAGCAGCGTTGATACTGAGCAATGTCCAGGATGCTGTGACACATCAAATACACATGTGACAGTCACATATACGCATCAACATCGCTCTCATTGGCTTTAAACAGCCAACGTTATCCCCCACATTGTCCTTGGAGCATCTGCACACAGCTAGAGGCTTTGCTGCACAACCTAAAGTTGAAAAAAAAAAGTTCGAAGTACAATCAATAAGACCAATGATACGACGCTGTACCAGCAGTCAGGGACACACCATGCACCAGATGTCAAAATAAACATTTAAATATGGGCTAAAAACTGTAAGCCTCCTGGTAGCAGTCTCAACAAATAACCATCTCTGAATACATCCCAACAAATACACAGAAAAGTACAGAACAACAGGCAGGAACCAGTTCAAACTATCAGCTCAACAATAGTCTAACCACTGTAATGGGGAGAGGAAGCATGGAAGCTGGCAGAGTGGATGGAATAGGATGAAATTGGGGAATTATTATTCTCATTCAATATTATAATTCCTCAATTTCATCATCAAATCAGTCAATGTTTGATTTGACAACCACGAGGGGAAAAGGAAAGAAGTAGGGGATGCAGGGAGGCGCTAAAAGAGGAAAGAAGGATCTATAAAGGAGATCGTGCTAAATGGAGCTCAAGCAAATGGGGAAGTGGCAATCCGAAACATCCGGAAAAATGGCGGAACACGAAGTTGAATGGTGGAACGGGTGGCACTGAAACAGGCCTCCCAAAAGGGAAATTGGACTATCAAATACGTTCTGGAAGTTGGAGAGTTTCCGACAAAGAGTCATATGTAGATAGTGGTCTGTGCACCAGAAAAACAGTATAAATAGCCCAAGTTTAGTAGAGAATAGACAGGCAATTGATAGGCAAAGGCTCGGTGATTCTCAGGGAGTGAATCGCTTAGGCCGGAGTTTGTTAAGAAACCTCGACTTGTGGGAATATTATTATTCCTCAAACCTCGGCGTTTTGCAAAATTATTAAATGCAGTCAAGACAATAATTATCTCTTTCACCGTCAAAGTCAGTGTGAATTCAAGGTCATATTCTATACTAGCAAGCCCCAGAACTATCAAGTAATACTTCTACCAAGTACTACACCGACGTACCAATTTACACTGGCTCAAAAAACTGCCCCAATATTTGGCCTCTTCAGAAAGATTCACATGGTGTGCAACAATTACCTAAGCAAAAGATTGTGAAAAATCACATGACATGCAACTGCATCCTGGATTCATAATGATGTAAAGATCACATGATTTGGACAAGAACTCACTTATCAATAAATCAAACAAAATATTCAATCATTGGGGCAGTTTTTTGACTCACTTTAATTTTCATATTTTCTCAATACTTTTCAGCAATACAAGATGGAAACACCTTGTGAAAAGTATGAACAATGTCATGTGACCTTGTTTGTACTAATTTTACATGTTCAACTTCAATCAATCACCTTCTTGACACTCTACCACCATCATGCAACCTGTTTCTGCTGCCAATCACTCTTCTGTTGCTTTTCTCCTCAATGAGGAGTATTCTCAGCATCAAATCCAAGCAAAAACTGGCCTGGGAAAGGGCACTATGAGGAGGATCAGCAAAGAACTGGAGAGCAACAAAGAAAATCATCTTGGAGGTCATCCTTCCATGCTTACAGCACATGGCAAACAGTCTATTATTCATCAAATTACTACTGGGAAGCTGGATAATGCTGTTCAAGCTACACAGTTCATTAATTCTGTCATCTCCAGTCCTGTCAATCCTCAGACAGTCAGGAATGCATTGAAGGAGGCAGGTTTTTGCTCAGCAACAAAGAAGAAAGTTTTCATGCTCAAGGCTGCTCATCATGCAAATCGGCTCAAGTTTGCTCAGTATCATGAAAACTGGACAATGGAGGATTGAAAAAGAGTTTTGTGGAGTGATGAGACAAAGATCAATTGGATTGGATCAGATGGGAAGGTATATGTGTGGAAAATTCCAGGAGAACCACTATCTGACTGCATCACTACACCAACTGTCAAGCATGGAGGAGGAAACAATTTAATGGTATGGGGCTGCATGGGTTGGAATGGAGTAGGGAAGCTCATAGAAGTTCAGGAGAAGATGGATGCTGCACAGTATTGTGAGATTTTAGATGAGGTAGTGGTGGAAAGCTTTGAGAAGTTGGAAATGGAGAAGGAAGGATGATATTTTCAGCAGGACAACAACTGAAAACACACCTCCAAACAGGCAACAACCTGGTTTTCTGATAACAACATCATTGTGATATCCTGGCCTGCCCAATCCCCTGACCTCAATCCCATTGAATACCTCTGGGTTTACATCAAGCACAAACTTTTGGCATATGAGGTACCCTCTAAAAGAGTGCATGAGTTGTGGGAGAGAGTGGTCAAGGAGTGGAATGAAATACCATCAGAGGTATGTCAAAGCCTCATAGAGAGCATGCCTAGAAGGATAAAAGGAGTTATAAAGGCAAATGGAGGCCATACCAAGTACTAGATATGAAAATTAGAGTAAATTAGAGTGAGTCAAAAAACTGCCCCAATGATTGAATATTTTGTTTGATTTATTAATAAGCAAGTTCTTGTCCAAATCACGTGATCTTTACATCATTATAAAGCTGGGATGCAGTTGCATGTCATGTGACTTTTCACAATTTTTTGCTTAGGTAATTGTTGCACACCATGTGAATCTTTTCAAAAAGACCAAACATTGGGGCAGTTTTTTGAGCCAGTGTAGTACAAATACCTGCCTGTGACGCTCTCATTGGCTTTAAATGGCCAATGCTGGCCCCCTCATTGTCCTTGGAGAGTCCAGACATGGCTGGAGGCTTTGCTGTACATCCTAAAAAAAAGAAAATAATAATAATAATAATAAAATTGTTTGATCCACTACTGACCAGCCATTATGACACATATTTGGCTGCTGCCTGGAGCTAATCTAATGCAATGTTGTAAGATGAATCTTCACCAGTGTGAGTATGAATGCTGATGGTATGGTTGGGATAATGCGAAGCAATGAACTCTCACTTCAGGGCATGCCATAGATTTCTGAAGAAACATCCATTAAAAACAGGTCATGTAATTTTTAATGAGTGTTTCTCCAGAAACTTTCATAAAAATTTCCTAATAAGGCAATTTTTCCAGAATTTTCTAAAGAAATACTTGTTAAAAATTATCTGACCTGTTTCTAATTGATGTTTCTCCAGAAATCTGTGGTATGCCCTGAAGTGTCTACAAGCTCTGGCATAGAGTTAGCATCAAAATAATGGTCCTGACTATATCCAAGGCTTATGCATGGACAAACAAAGGTACTGCCTAAGACATGTAGAGTGTTTGGTGAGAGACTATCTGTTGGTAAAGAAAGGCAGACAGTCTTTTGCATCCTTGGCTGCGTTTAGATTGCTTTATTGTCATATGTTGCCAACACCGAGTAGAAACCAACTTGTGGAATGATGTTGGAGGGGCAACAAATAGAAGCAGTGAATTCAATGCCTTGATATATAGCAGAATAATGAAACAGAGCTTTCTGGTTTTGCCTGAATCAGGTTCGAT
>QFEW01023663.1:0-16057 GCA_003316525.1 Termitomyces eurrhizus
CTGGCGTCATTAGCCACTGGCGACGGCGAACTCATTGTAGTATAAAAGTACTTACCGACTTGTACATAGGCCATCAGAACAATAGACCACAGTTTACTCCCCTTTCCTCAGTCTCCCTTACGCTCAAGAGCTCATTTACGCTACGGTCGGCAACGTCAAACTCATTGGCAGTTACAGACGCTCGCCAACACTCGACATACTCGCGCCTTGCAACTACGGCAGGCATTATCGACGCTTAGACTTCGCTAAGCTTATTGTGCTCTTGCCGTTTACATTTGCCGTGTTCACTTACCGCATTTTCCTTAGGCGCTTTACCCTAGCGCTTGACACTTGCCGACCCCGTTACCGACTTTTCCCCTTTTTCACAGACGCGTTCTCTGGGACCTGCCCGGGACTCCTCTCATCACTTTTAGCGCGCCCAACGCACACTCTTGGTACGGTAACACAACTGCTACATTTGTTACTGACCAAACTTTGGGCGTCATCAATGGTATGGCACAAAGCAAGCTTCCGTACAATGTATGACATGTACCATTGTGATGCCCTACCCTGCAAAACTGCCATTCATCCAAAGTAATTAAGATCATGGAAGTATAGAAGATGACGGATGAGATGAAGAAGGCAGTAGCAGCACAACTCTGTAAACAGAGTTTTTAAAGAGCTAGGCATGTACAATATTCTAATTTTAATATTAGTTCCATAACAACCAATCAAAGACATTTATCTAGTACAAAAAAAGAAGGAATCTGAGGCTAAACAACAGGAACCAATAGTAATAAGCACTGTTGGAAATGCATCTACCCAGGTTAACATAGAATTGTGATGGCTAGACAACCAAGAATCTATAAAAGTAGAAGTGTTACTAGACTTGGGCATGATGAATATGTTTATCCACAAAGACTTCATACAAAAACATAACTTACTTATTCAGAAATTACCATATGCAATGCCGGTGTTTAATATTGATGGGTCCAAAAATAAAAACAGATCTATAACAGAGTTTGTACTCCTCAAGATGAGATATAAAAACCACTCTGAAAAGGTTTATTTCTATGTTGCAAATATAAGAAGATCTGAAGTTATTATTGGACATAACTAGCTGGAGAAACATAATCCAGAAATATACTGAGGAATGGGAGAGATATTTTTCAACTGTTGTCTGAGCTCCTTCAAAAGAGAAAGAATCGAGAAACTTAAGGCAAATGCAAAAGCAAGGCAACATGAGAAAAAATCCCAAAAATCAGCAACAAAAGAGAAGGTTGTTGGCAAAAAAAAAATAAATAAAAGGAACTAAAGAACTGAAGAGGTTCAAATAGCTAAAGGAGGGGCACCAATACATATGATTTTTCAACCCGATGTTAAAATTTTTGATAGTCTCTTTTTTGAAAAAAGCCAAATGCCAGCAGCAGCATTAAGAATAAATACAACCTCAAACATTTCACAATGCATAGCACAAAAAGAAAGAGAACAAGAACAAAAAAAGGACCATGAAAGAAATAATACCTGAGCAATATTACAAGCCGTTTAAAGTAGTATTTGAGAAGAAGAGGTTTAATGACTTACCTCTCTGAAGACTATGGAACCATGCAATTAGCTTGGTACCCAGTGTAAAACCTAATAAGGCTACAAAAGTTTGTCCAATTAGTCTGCAAAAACAAAAAGAGCTTGATGTATTCCTAGAAGAAAACTTGAAAAGTGGTCAAATATAGAAATCAAAATCTCCATGGAGCTCAGGGTTTTTTTTTTGTGAAAAAAAAGGATGGAAGATTATGACTGGTCCAAGATTATTAGAAACTCAATGCAGTAACAGTTAAAAATGCTTATCCGTTACCATTAATCTCTGAGATTATCACAAAGTTACAATATGCACAAATATTCTCTAAGATGGATATAAGATGCAGCTTCAACAATATCCAAATTAAGGAGGGTGGTGAACATAAAGCAGCATTTCTGACTAATCAGGGACTGTTTGAGCCAACTGTGATGTTTTTCGGGCTCTGTAACTTAATAGCATTCTTTCAAATGATGATGAATAACCTGCTCAAAAATTTAATATTCTGAGATGTTGTGATAGTATATATAGATGACATCTTAGTATACACTAAAATCCTCACTAAACATCGAAAGATAGTCCTTGAAGTATTGGATATCCTAGAAAGGAATAAATTATATTTAAAACCAGAAAAGTGCAAATTCAAAAAACTAAAAATAGAATATTTTAGAGTAATTATTGGAGAAGGAAAGGTGGAGATGGATCTGGCCAAGTTAGCCATGATTAGTGAGTGGTCGGTGATGACGTCCAAAGTTTGGTCAGTAACAAATATAAGTATAGTGTTACCAAGCCAAAAGCTTGCATTGGGCACGCTAAAGATGTTGAGGGGAGTCCCAGGCAGGTCCCAGAGAATGTGCCTATAAAAAATAAGGTTGAGTCAGAAAGATGTCAGCAAGTGTCAAGCGCTAAGGTAAAAGCACCTATGGAAGAAGCAGTAAATGAACATGGCAATGTAAGTGGCAAGAACACAGGAAGCTTAGCAAAGTCTAAGTGACGTTAATGCCTGCTGTAGCTGCAAGGCACAAGTATGTCATTGGCTAGCAATAGTCTGCAACTGCTGATGACTTTGACGTTGCTGACTGTAAGAGAGACTGGAGTAAGTGGGGCAGGAAACTCTGTTCTGCTGATTATGCACAAGTCGGTAAGTACTTTTTATACTACAAGGAGTTCACCATTGCTAAGTAACTAATGACGCCAAAGTATGGTGAACTTGAAAAATTTATGGGGTGGCTCCAATAGTTTCAGATCCCTACCGTCCATTCAACACGCTTAGCAATGCCAGGCAGCAGATTGCAATGCTAAACCATCAATCCATCAATCTTTTGTCTGTCCAAAATACTAAGCAACGCCAGGCACCAAATCGAGATGCTAAGCGATGTCAGATGCCAAAGTCAAATGCTATGTAAGCTGTCCATCAGTGTTGATAGATCATCAGTCTTCTTGCTAAGTGCTGTTGTCAGTGACTGATGCCATCTGTCAGTTGCCATTCTGTCTGCCGTCGGTGCTATCATTGATTGGATCTGCTTCTTGCTATGCATGGCCATCAAATATTGCCAAAAATTGATTAATTAGTGTGCGCTAAAGTATCCTGAGCCAGTGCCATGTTGCCATAGCCTGCCGTTGATGCACTGATCTTGTATAGAGTCCTATTATCCCCTCTCAACTGAAAAATTGACTGTCTTCAGTCACCAAATATGGTTATCATTACTGTTTTTGTAACATGTGACCCATGTGTTCTTCAGATTTTGTTTATAGTCCTGGTGCATGAGTTTGGACTTTGTTTCTTCTCTCCACTCTTACCTGGCACTTTTATCAAAAAAAAATATGTCTTTCCGCATTCCAACTCCACCCACTGTACCCAGTATTGAGGCCCAAAATGCGGCATATGTGTATATTGCCAAAGCCAACAACTTCCTTAAGTGTATTGATGGTGTTGGTGCAAAAGTGCTTATAAATTTGATAATTGCTGTTATGAAATTGTACAAGTGGTGGTTGGAGGTACATGTTCTTGGCATGAGCTAGGATTGCGAGATTGAGGTTTGAGAATGGTGCTGGTCATAGTACCTGGATCACCATGGTGCTGAGTAGTTAGCACCTTTTGCTCATTTTGTGAGTGCTTCTAGTTCTTGCCATGTCGCTAGCTGATCAGGTTGCCAGGTGCCTCTTCCCATCCCAACTATCAAGGACGAGTTGGAGAATATTCTGTCCAGAGCATTGCCAATGATAGTAAGTGTGCCTGCAGCACAGTAAGTATTTCTAATTCATTCCTTCTAACTTAGCTTTGGTCTGATTTGTCCCTCCACAGCAAACAGGAGGTATTGGTGCCTTTGGCATGTATGCAGGTGGAGGAAGAAATGGTGGCAAGGCAAGAGGAGGTCTCTCAGGACTTCTTGGAGATTACCAAGGTGCTGGAGGAGTGAGAGAGGGTGGCAGCATTGGCAGCTAAGATGGAGAAAATTGCTGAGAGGAAGGCACCTGCCACTAAGAGACAGGCTGTAGCTGAAGAATCCAGCAAAGTTAGTTGTGCCAGCAGCACTTTGAGCCCAGTGTTGCCAGCTAGCAAGTCGGGCTTGCTGAGGAAGCCAGCAGATGCTTCCAAACACAAGATATGTGCTGATTTTGCTTGCTGTTGCTGACAGTCACTAACAACATTTGCAGAGTCACAAGGCAGCTCCTCAATATGCAGTGAGTGGTACTTTGAATTTGGTCTTGAATTGACTAAGTTTTTATAGGTGCTAACGCAAAGCTCCTTTGATGACAAGGAGCTGAAAAGTTTGCTTTTGCTGTGTCAGAAGGAGGCTGTCCTTAATAAGGGGCAAGAAGCCAGTGTTGTGATAAAGGAAATGAAGGAAAAGAAGACCGTTTCCCTGGTGACCTGGCAAGCCTTTAAGGAAGTGCAGGGGGTGATAAGTGATAAAATTTTCTTTACTTTCCGCTAACCGTTGGCTACAGTGCGATAAATGCTGGGCCAATAATGACCCAGAAGGATGTTAGTTCCTGACCAGTACCCAGCCTTGCTACCGCTGTGGGGCGCTCAAATGTGCCTGTACCATTGATGAGGCCAAAAGTCAGGAACGTAGCAGTGTGCCAGACACCTTGGTCAAAAAGACCTTTATTCATGCTGTGTTGGTAAGGAGGGCTAGGGAGTTTGTGGAGGGGCAGAAGAAGAAGGTCACTGCCGGTGGTATGGCAGTTATTGGATGTGCCTCTTTGGCATTGCCAATATGTCAAGGAGATGAATCAGAAATTGTCGGCAATCAAGATGCCAGAGAGCACCAAGGGACTCCAGTCTCAGAAAAACAACAAGCCCCTTCCCCAAGCAAAGGGAAGGGCAAGGCCAAGCGACCTCGTGTAGTGTCATTGCCTTCCCTCTTGCTAGCCCCCAAAGATACTGAGATAGAGAACCTGGAGAAGACATTGGCAGCTAGTTGTCTACCACCCCCTGACACAGAGGCTGGTTCTAGTGGCCTCTTGTTGCCTATCCATGTGGTGGCAAGGTCTCTGGAGGAGTCGGGGGAACAGGAAGTTGTTGGCCACTTGGCACCACCAGAGGAGCGAGAAGAAGTCTCCCTGAATATTGAGATGGGAGAGGGCACTGGACCTGCCGAGACCATGGCCATGGAAGGAGATGAGGACACTGAGGGTGAGGAAGAAGAGACCTTGGCAATGCAGTGTGAAGGTGACAAGGAAGAGGCACTGGCAAGGGAGGCAGTAGCAGGAGAAGAGGAGGAAGCAGCAGGAGTTGCCACAGAGGAGCCTAAGTGGCAATGGCTCCCTTCCTATAGCAATGTCGCCCCTTGGGAGGTATCAGACCCTGAGGATGTTGCCGGATTGGAGCCTAGGCATCCTGTGGTTGCCAGAATCAACCTTGCCTAGACTCCTCAGCTGCAGCTGACAGTTACTGGTAATGCCTTCAACTGGCTGGGCTAGGATCTTGTATATCCAGTGGTAGTGCTTAATCTTTAGAAGATGTTGGAGAGGTTCTCCAGGGGGGCAGCAACAATAAAGAGGTGATGGGACAGAAGCGGAAACAAATTTGAGGCCAGCTCATGGTGCTCAGGTTGTGCTATTTTAACTTTCACGTTCTTTGCAACTACCAGGACAATTATCAAGCTGCCATTGATTGGCAAACCTTCAATAACATCTTGTCTGGCAACCTCCTACCCCTTTATGATTCCTCTGCACCTCTTTCTGACAACTTTTTGCCCATGGACAATACTAGCAACTGACAGATCTTAGCGTAGATAGGCCTCAGTGTATATATTTTCTTGGATCAATAGTCATATCTGGTTCTTAGTCTATTATATTGTGTGAGTAAGTACGAGTGAAAAAGATTATAAACAACAAAGCTGAATTGGACTTAGCCAAAAGTTTTTGAAAAAGGAAAACACTCAGTTAAGTCATTATAGCAAAAAACCCTTGGCAAGAGTTGTGCAATGCACTAAGCATTGGTGACACACTAGCGCTGTGGCTTAACTACATAAGGAAATGTCTGTTGGATATAGTAAAGTAAGTAGCGGCAAGAAAGATAAGTAAAGTAAGTAATAAAAAAGGAAAGCTTATCATTATAGTTTTTTCTATTCATTTTCTTCTTCTTTAATTAGAGTCGGCAAATCATCATTGTCCAATAAGTCAGTTTCTTCAAGTTCTCTAAGTTTGGCGGTGTCAATATTTAGTGCTTCAAGCGGCAAGTCAACTTATTCTCTAACGAGATACGGCAATAGGCAAAAGGTGGCAACAGATCAATGTAGTATTGAACCATCTAATTCACAGAGCATATAAGTGCCTCCACGGTTACGGAAGATAACTACCAAAGGTTCCAGATAGCATGGGTGCATTTTTTTGTTATAGGAGATCTCAATTTTGGAGCATAAGCACTAGCACTTCCCTCAGGAAGTTGTAATCCTTGATAGTAGCACTATGCTTGGTCTTGAATTGCAGGGCTGCTTGGTGATGGGCACTAAAAACTACCTTGTGGAGTCGCTCTAAATCTTCTTTTCTTCGTTGGAGGTCAATAGCTTGTCTGGCAATTAAGTCAGTAGTTGCTAAGATGCTGTTGGGTGTTGGCTGAAGGTAGGTTGCTTCTATAATATTGGAAGGGAGTAAAGGATGGATGTCAGAAGCTGCATAATAGAGAGAACAACCCATGCACTTATGAATGGTAACTCTTTCTGACCAAAATACTAAATATGTCGCTTCACTCCAACAAGATTTGTCACCATTGACTGCCTTGAAAAGCGCTTGCTGAATGTCAAAGTGTGGCCTCTTTACCAGGCCATTGGCACGCTTGTTGTAGCCAGATACTTGAATGTGATGAATGTTGTATTTCTTTGTAAGATATGTTAGCGCTTTAATAATTGGTGCACCGTTATCTGTAACAATTTCTCTTAGCACTCTGCAATGGCAAATGACATCCTCAAATAGCCACTTGGCGACTGCCTCCGTATTTTCTCTTTGAAGCATTCAAAATTCAGGCCAGTGGATTAGCAAGCAGCAACCTTGAATAATGTACTTGTAGTGACTGGATTTGAGCATGTGCATGGTATTGATGTAGATTTTGCTGAAGAAGGGAGCTGGCATTGCAACGATTGGTGGGATAAGTACTTGGCATGTTTGCTGAATTTGGCAGAGGTGGCAAGTCCTGATGTACCAAGTAATGTCGGCACTGGCGTGTGGCCACCAAAATTGTTCTAAGAGAGAGGCTTGGATAGCATACAAACCTCTATGTCCTAGCTTGTCATGCATAGCATGCAGGATACACAAGCAACTTTCTGGCTTGATGACCAGTTTGTGAGCACCATCTTGATTTCATTGCCAAAGTCGGTTATTGGTAAAGAAAAAGTGTGTAGTGTATTGGATAAACAAGCTACGATTTGTGCCTTTGGCACGAATTTCGTAGCTTGTTGGGGGCTTTGCCTCCAAATCCCCCCCAACTAAGCCTCCACCCTAACCTCACTTCATTTGGTTAGGGCTCCAAGTATGTATAAGTAACTTAGCCTCCACCCCAACCTCACTTCGTTCGGTTAGGGCTCCAAGTATGTATATAAGTAATTCAGTCTCCACCTCAACCTCACTTCATTTGGTTAGGGGTTTCAAATATGTATCTTAGTAACTCAGCTTCTATCATAATCTTACTTTCATTATGTCTTACTGATTCCAGCATAAGTTGTTAACAAATAGAGTGTTTCACATTTATCAAGAAATGATGCTACAATTCCAAGTTATATATATTCTATTAGTACAGTATCAACAAATATCAAGTTAGATGCTAAAATATAAAAGTTAGTAATAAGTAAGTAATTAACAATCACACTCACATTTGTAAACCCAAGAAATAATGCTACAATTCCAAGTTATATGTACAGTATCAAGTTAGATGCTAAAATATAAAGTTAGTAATAAGTAGTTAATCAAAAATCACACTTACATTTGTAAACCATTAAGGACTTCTTGATATACAATATTTGCAGTTATTTTTGATGTATTTTCTTCTGACAGAATCACCTTGATACGATCCTCTGATGTGCATCGAGAAAGTGCAACATAAAGTTGGCCATGTGTAAAAACTGGCCAACCAAATTGGAAACTGTCTCCTATATAATGGTATTGGCATATCCTCTTCAGAGGCATTTAGATTGATCCTTGGAATCAAAACAGTTGAACCTGCAAACTTGGCATCTCCACTGATAATACAACATCTGAGAACTCTGGTGCTAATATGAGTGACAATCATTCTTGTTCTATTGCAAAGTCCTTTGGTTGTGTCCAGATTTCTGAGAAGCATGACAGGAACTCCAATCTTCAAAGCCAGTTTAGCCAAAGGCAAACTACTGGCTTTCAAAGAGTTGAGATATTCCACAGGATATAAGGCAAGGCCATCAGGATTCCTGTTATCAGAAAGAACAGAATCTGCACTCTGTAAGATCCTTTCTTCCCCTGGATACCTCTCTAGAACTTCTGCATTGATCTCCTCTATATCCAAGTTCTTGCCAGAGAGAATAGTCCGGTCCAGGTAATACTGATCATTTTGAGGATGACCAATATCAGGATATATGGAAGAAATCAATCCAGTGATAGAATTGTCATCACAGATCATCCTTTCAGGTAGTTTGACTGTTTCTCCAGGTCCTAGATTTTTCCCTGCACCAACATCCAACAACCAAGCTGCATAAGCAATATTCTCTGCAGTCTGATCCAATCTCATATTTTGGACCAAGTAGTGGACTTGAATATAATCCCAAAGTCGGCCCCTTTTGAGTGAAGCAGCAATCATCTGCTGCCTGAGTCCATGTGGAACCAACCACTGGAAGAGTTTGTCTAAAGTCCCCTCCGAAAACCACAGTAACCTGAAGTCACAATCTACAGATTCAATGGCATTTTTGTGTTGCATTGGAACTTCATTCCAAATAACAACTTTGGTGCGAAGTATGAGCTGTGATAACTGGATTCCTCTCTTGATATTGGCAATGGATGTGTCAAGAGCAGGAATGGGAATTTTGAATTTTGAATGAGCTGTCCTACCCCCTTCCAACAATAAGGCAGCAATGCCAGATGATGCTACACATAATGCCACATCTCCATTAGAACGAATAGCAGCAGCCAGAGTATTGCAGACAAAGGTTTTGCCACATCCTCTAGCACTGTGAATAAATAGCATCCTGCCCAAATTGTTGTTTACTGAGTTCATGACAGCATCAAAGATCTCCAGTTGTTCCACATTGAACTTGGCCTTGTTCCTCTCCACTCTTTGCTTGAGCTCCTCAACATCATAATTAATTTCATCTTCTAAAAGTTGATTGCCTAGAAGAATGATCAGTATTCAAGTCAATCTTTTATGCAAATGCCAATTACCTAAAACTATGTTCCAATTCTGTTGAGCCTCTGGCATGTTGGGAAAGTCTTTCAGAGTTTTCCCAAAATTCATCAAAGTGTCATTGATGAGATAAAGGCCATAGTCATAAATATCCTCATTGATAAAGATCCGGTCCCTGTACTGCCTAGTATGTTCCAATCTGTGTCGTAGATCATCACAGATAGAATGCTTGAATTCATTCCATAGAGCCTCAGGAGTGGCAGGAGCACAGTGGAATAGAATAGTGCAAAACAGCTGCCTGAGAGCTGATCCTAGTTGGATTGGAGCAGCTTCAGTGAGACACTGCCTCCATTCTGCATCATCCTCCAAAAGACCTAGAGCCTTGCATGCTTCTTGATAAGTAGGATAGATATGGCCATTGACTGTCCTGAGATCAGCCCATGAAGTTGCATTGGTTACAACAGTCAAGAGCATCCTGAGATAGAACCTTTCTCCCTGTCTTGGTGAAGCAAAATACATCCTTCCAATTGCTGTCCCTCTCTGCCTCTCCTTCCAACTCTGTTTAGATGCTTCATAAACAAACTTGGTTGAAAAGTTCTAATAAGTGGTGTTATTATTGGGAAACCTGGTATTGGCTTCAAACCAAGCTGTGAGTGCAGTCTTGTCTGCATTAGGTCTAGCAGCCACCACCTGTATCGGTTCATCATCTGGGAAATAGACTTCATGCTGGTTTTCCAAGTGCACAGGCAATCTGTACACTGAAGAATATTCAGCATGCATGTTGAATTCAAAGATGTGCCAGCAAGCCTCAGGAGCAAAAATGTATCTGGCATCCAAGTGTTTCTTGATTTCATCCCTCTCCTCTCTAGCAATCTCCAAAGTTGTCCTATCATGGCCCTTGTAGATGTACTTGTGAATGTATTTGATTGCATCCACTGAAGCATAGACTTCCACATTGATATGATATTGGAATTTGGCTGAGAGATATGGATTGTATGGAACAACATTATGATTGTCATAACGATCACCATAGTTGAGTTTGAAAATTTCGCTATAAGAATGTTTGTTAATGGTCATCAATCAATCAATCAGTCAATACTTACTTTGTAATCAAATTTTGAAGTTGTAGCTAGATCAATCATTTATTAATATCTATCTATCTATCAATCAATCAATACTTACTTTATAATCAAATTTTGAAGCATTGCTATATAAAAATGGTTATTAATATTTGTAAATCAATCAATCAATCAACACTTACTTTGTAGTGTAGTTTACTCACTACAACGTTAAAACCGTGGAAAAATTGGTGCTGTTTGGTTTAAGAACATGCGAGGCATAAAAACTGGTGTCCACTAAATTGTGTTATGGCCTTGGCCACATCCACAGACTCCGGACACCTTCCACATGTGTCCAAGAGATAGCATACATTGAAACATTCAATATACACTCTTTTGTATTAAATTATATTTAATATACACTTTTTTTTCCCTATCTACTGGAGAACAGACCGAAAAACAAATGAAAAAAGGCAAGTATTTGTCAGCCTTAGTCAGAACTGACTAATCAGATCAATTCCCAGGCCTTGTCGCATATACTATATATGTTGTATATTGTTCATTGGTAAGGCCTGCCAGTCGCTTGAGGTCTTGTATTCACTGTTCAACTGTTAATAGGTGACTGTCTTTCATCTTGGCCTTAGCAGATCATGGCACGGCATTGTTGATAGGCTTCTACTCGGACTGAGCGCATCAAGGGACATTATAGGCCAACCGACACTTGACGTACTGAAGACTCTAGCGACCAGTTGGGAATATAGAGCAGCCCTAGCTCTGGCACGCTACTACAGGACTTATTTATTTACCCTAACTGCCAGCTACCAGGCCTTCAGCACACTCCATTCACCTATCCCAAGGACAAAGGAGGCTCAGAACATATAGCACTAACACAATGGCAGGAGAGAACTCTAACTAAACCCCAATCACTTTCAGAAGGAGCCAGCAGCAGGCGCTGCCATTTGATGAGGCACTTCAATCAGAAGTCTAAAAGGATCAATGACGGCAGCACTGAATATACTTAAATCTGACATCTGGACCTGTCAGGAACTGGTACAATGAGTAGCGCTGACATTAGCGCTCATGGTGTCTGTCGAGGATTTTCTGACCATACCCCGGAACAGCCTGGCCAATCGGAGTTATAATAAAAGTGAGCAGACTCATGCAATTCTAAGCCAATATAGAGTCACCGCTGGTCACCGTGGGTTATAACACCATTGGTAGCCGTCATCTATGTGCAAAAGGTCGCCGTTGACAGGTCGCCGTTGAGAGGAAACCACGAGAAGAGGCGCTAGGAGGTAGCGCCGCAGATGGACTTGTATCTTGGCAAACACAGTAGTGCATAGTATATAAAATAGCTACCTTACATGTATATAACAACGAATCGTAATCCCTTGAGCACACAGTTACACTTAGCGTTTAAATCGCACTAGCTTCCTTCGACTTCGTCACTAAGTTGGGCGCTAGCCTCGTCTATCTCATCTTCATTGTTTACTGTGCCACCTTCGGGCACAATACGCTGCGCTACTCGTCTTTTCTTCAATATCTTTGTTTAAACTACAATGCTTACCGTCTGCCAGGTAGCCCCTGAAGCGCTATAATTTAGCGCATCATTTTATCACCTTGACTCGAGCACACCAGGACCCTGTCAGAACTCCTCACAACTATGCACGCCAAGCGCTGGAGACGGTGTTGTACTGCATGTACGTCCAGCACACCCAACCATAGTTGACGTCATCAACGTCCCTAACCTTGAACCACATGTCAATCTACAGGACGACTATTAGTGCATGTTTATTAGGCAGGAGTGCTTGCATCTTACCAGGTCCTTCTGCTGTGCTTTGAGTTGAGGCAGGTCTCCTCTGAGAGCAAGGTATAATACTTGAACATCTGCGTCAATGACCCGTGGGTGGAGTTCTTCATTAGACATGGCAGATGGAGGATTAAAGAAATGGACGAGAACTTTACATGAAGCAAGTTCTGAAAATAGATATCATGTGACCCTGTTTAAATTACAAAAGAAGTTTGATTTATTGCTTGACAAAATCTTACTTTATTTATCTTACAGTTTAGTAAATAACAATTAGCTAAGCAGGTCAAAAATTGCAAACGTTTTAATGTTTATTGCACTAAGCAGGAGTCGAACTCATCTACTGCAACACACAATGAACACCAATAGATAATATTCCACTAGACCATCGATGCTTAATGTACACTGCTATAGTCTAAATAGATATCATGTACCCTGTTTAAATTAGGACCTTACTTTGTTTATCATACTGTGTAGTAAATAACAATTAGCTAAGCAGGTCAAAAATTCTAAACAGTTTGAAATAAATGCACTAGGAAGAATCAAACCCGCCTACTGCAAGACATAATAAAGACCAATGGATAATATTCCACTAGACCACTGATGCTTACTGTATACTTCTATAATGTATATAAACATCAGTCTAATATTCTGTGTGTGGTCAAAAATTCTCGACAGTTTGATGTCAATGCACTAGGGGGAGTCGAACCCACCTATTGCAAGATACAAGGAATACCAATTGGAAATATTCCACTACACCACAGACGCTTCGTGTATAATGCTATGGTGTAAATCAATATCAGTCTAATATTCTGCTACAAACCATGGTTTTCCTCTTTCCTGTATACTTCTATAGTATAAATAAATATCAGTCTAATATTGTCAATTCAATACAGATGCACCAGTTGCAGTAAAATCTCTATCCGTTCAAATTCTGTATGGGTCCATTTGTGCACTACATGAACGCCGTCCTGACTTGTAGTAAGCACCTGTGGTACAATGGAATATTCATAAATTGATATTTCATATTGTGCACAAGAGGTGGGTTCGACTCCTGCTAGTTTATATTATATAATAGCAGCAGGCCGCTGACGTCCACTAGCGTCATGAATGTGATCCGTTGAAAACTCCAGAGATTTCTGCAGTGGCATAAGATGGACGAGTTCACACGTGTGTTTATTCCAGAGCTCATGACCAGTTGATAATACATTGTGGCTAGATACCTTTGTGCTGGTCTTTGTAAAAAAGGTAGTCAGCTCTGGTGTATCGTCACTTGTTGTGAGCTCTGGAATGATCTCATGTGTCAACTCCTCCATCCTATCCCACTTCAGTAATTGCTAGAGTTTTGGTCAGATCAACTACCACAGGTGCTTACTACAGGTCAGTACAATGTACATGTAGAGCAAAAATGCATCTATATAAAAACACACCATTAGTCCCTGTTAAGGTGGAGTAGGGGAAGTAGAACCCACCACTGTATACAATATTGAATATCAATAAACGAATATTCCACTGAACCACTGGGACTAGTTGCACCGCTGATGTCAGCTGGCTCACATGCCAACATCAGCTACTGTCCGCTACTGTCCACTGGCATGCCAGTGGACAGCGGACACTCATGCACCCTCTTCCGCCCTTCCCCCTCTTTCTCCCCAGTGCCATCCTCTCCACTCCCCACACTATTTCACATGCCACCCCCATCCACCACATGCACCCCGCTTCCCTCCTCCCCCCTGACCTGACATCTGCTGGCATACCAGCAGACACTCACACTCCTCCCCTTTCCCCTTCCCCCTCTTTCTTCCCACTCCCATCCCTCTTCTGCCACCCCCCACACTCTCCGAGATGCCCATGCGGCAGACACCCACACACCCCGTTTCCTTCTCTCCCACCCTGATGCTGGACAATGCTGGGGGTTGCCGATGGATTTCTGTGGATGCCGACAGATACCAGCGGATGCCAATGGATGCCAGCGGGTCACAACAGATGCCAGCTAATGGCTGCTGATGCCAACGCCCCTTTCAAGCTATGAAAACTCTTTTAGGAGGTATGCCACCCCCCTTCCACAAAAAATCCATACGGGAATCTGTGAAAACATAGATGGGCATCTGTTCATTGTGTTATCTGACCTTTGAATCTATCCGTTAGTAACTGACCTGTGGTGCAACAGTTAAATGTGCGTTCTGTTGCTGGAGGCTTTTCCAAGGCCGGGGATTTGATTCCCCCCCACAGACATACAGTGGATAAGACGAAGTTACCTTTTTCCTTGATCCAACCAGACTCTGTGGACCTCCGTAGGCCTCTGTGGATGTCCGCTGGTGCCCTGTGCAGGCCTGTATGGGCCCGCATAGGTTTGAGTCTGTCGACGTACATCTGCATGGATGTCTGCTGGTGGCTTGCGTAGGCCTGCATAGGTTTGCAGGGCTCTTTTGTGGACGTATGCTGGTGTCAGAAGTGGGAAAAGGAGGGAAGGGGAGATGCGCAGCCTTGAGTTATTGCGGGAAGGAATAGAGAGAGGAGGGAAGTGGGGAACCTTGAGGGTTTATTCATGCCATGAAGTCCGCCAATGGAGGAGGTTTTCACTCGTGGGCTGATGCCCACTGGCGGCCGCTGATGCACATTGACATCCACCGGGCCTGCATGCGCATGTGTGTGCCTGCCTTTTATCCATCCACTGGACCGTATTATACAGCACATTGTGACACGTCCGCAGCTCTGCATTCTACGGCACTGTGGGGACTGCTCCGCTCCACTGTAGCGGACTCTGCTGGACACGTATGGTACGGCATAAAGCAAGCTCCCGTACAACATATGACATGTACCGTTGTGATGTCTCTATGTGGGGAGAAGACATACCTAGCACTTTGAATGCCAGCAGCACATGCTTGAGCAACTCTATGAGAGCGGATGCTGACAACCAAACTGCTCATGAGTTGCACGGAGATTGACATAGATCTGGCAGGTCACATTATATAAAGTCTTCTACTTTATTCTAGAATAAACCGCTAGTTCCAGAAACAGATTCCATCAGAAAGTCTGCTTACTATTGTTAGTTGGGAAGTTTCAAGAATTTTACCAATTTGTAAATTAAGAGACATTGACAATACTTTATTTCAATCGGACTTCTGTAGTCAGTGCAACAAACTTCAAACAAGACACTCCCAGACCAGATTTGAGAATGGTGGATGTGTTGTTGTGTTGGGACAATGCCGGTCAGGCATGTCCCAAAAGTTGGGAGTTTCAAAACTTTTGTCACACATCATAATGCTGACTCATAGAGGCAATTTCAACTAAACATGATGCGACATGCTGTGGACTTTGAAATCTGATCAACATTAAATCACCCATTGTCACACTCAGACACTTTAATTCTTGTATCTCACACATCACTACTTGGGATGCTCTGAAACTTTGGATATAACATCTCTTATATGCATTTATGAATCCTGGAAACTCTGGTGGCAGTATGTTCAATGATACTTAAATTCAAAGCTGTTTAAATCTGTTTTTCTCATTTTCTCAGTCTTGTTGCTTACATTGCAATCAGGATATAGCTCAATCCTTTCATTTCTTTAGTGAGATATGTTCTACTAGTATAGATCTAAGATACTGTGCAAAGAATCAGTGGTTCTATGTCTACGATCTCTTAAAATTCCAGATTTTGAAACTTCCAACTGTCTTGAAAGCTGTAACTGTAACCAATGATAGTACCTATTTAGGGTGCTTGCATATGTGTTATCTGAGGCATATATATATAAGTAAACAGGCTGTCCAACCAAATGCCTACATAACATTTATTATTTATTTATTTATTTTATTGTTATTTT